>PISX010015213.1:0-50393 GCA_004024625.1 Mellivora capensis | reverse complement strand
AGAGCCTTGTGAACATCATCCCTGGTGGCTTTCAGTTCTGCCCTAACATTGTGAACATCATCCCTGGTGGCTTTCAGTTCTGCCCTAATCAATTCCGTTTGGTCATCCATGGCTTTCTCCAACCTAGCTATTGCCTGGATAATTGTTAGCCTGAATTCCCTTTCCGACATAATGTCTATGTCAGTAGCCATTAGCTCTGTTGCAGAGGGCCCATCCTCTGAATTTTTCTTCTGCTGGGCATTCCTCCTCCTAGTCATTTTGGTGAGCGATGGCTGAATGGATATAGCTGGATGTATTGACCGTGGTGTAATCAAGGTGCACCCTGGAATGCTTCTGAGCAATCAAGAGTCCCCACCCAAACGAAAGAAAAAAAGAAAGAGAAAAAGAAGGAAAAAAAAGAGAGAGAGACAGGAAAAAGAAAGAAGGATAAAAGAGAAGGCTCAGCCCAAATGGGCCCCAAGGTAAGGTTTGTGAAGTATACAAACAAAAACAGACAAAAAGACTGATAAAAGTATATGACAAGAGAAGAAAAAATATATATACATATATATGTAGAAGCAAAACAAACAAACAAAAAAAGAACCTCATCAAAAAGAACCCCAAGTATAAGATTTATATACTACCAGGACAAACACAAATACACAGAAACACTGGCGGAAGAAAAAGATGGGAGAGTGGTTATAAATTCTCAGTGTGGGTGAGGAAGGTTTTTTAGATTCCTTCTGGATGTATCTTGATATCTTTTTTAAAGGACACAACTTTCCTAAGATAATGGGGGATTAAAAATTGGTTTACCTATATGGGTAGCATTGATTGGGGAAAGGAGATTTCCTTGAAGTTTAACTGTATGTGAATATTAACAAATAAAAATAAAGAAGAGAATGAACTAAACTGAAGTAAAACTTTTAAAAAAATTAAAAAAATAGAAAAGCAAAAGAAAAACACGGGCATATGTATCAAAAAGTTCAGGTTAAAAAGTCATTATGGAATTTGATGTACTGGGCATCTCACTGTGATGGTAAATAGACTAAAAAAAAAAATATTTAAAAAATAAGAAAATTTTTAAAAAAATTTAAAAATGAGCCAGAATAGTGGGAACGAATTACAAATTAAAAGTTGTATCTATGAAGTAGTAGTGATTGTTCTCTTGTCGGTTTTTTTGTTGTTGTTGTTGTTTTTTCCCGGTTGGCTTTCTGCGGGAGGGGCCTGCCATGTGGGTTTTCAGGCAGTGTTTCCTGAGTTAAGTCCTCCCACCCCCCTCAAGGGGGTGGGCCCTGAGGAAACCGGCTTTTGTTCTTCAGGCTTTTGTTATCTGGAGGTTTTTGTGTCTGTTCGTTTGTTTTTTCTCCCCTTGGCAGCTCCCGATGGTTCTTGGAGGTTTAGAAGAAAGCAAACTGCACCCAGACCTCCCTCCCAGAGAGTAGCTCTAGTCTGTTCCCCTCTGGGTGCTGCAGAGCACACAAGCTCCCCCCTGGCGGCTGGCAGAGCAGGTTCCCAGCTGCAGTCCCTGGGGACACAGGAACTCCCGCTTGTACCCAAGACCATGACAGCGGCGGCTGTCTGGGCAGCTCCTGACCGCCAGAGAGGTTCCAAGCAGCGATCGCACACTGAGATTTTCTTGCTGGCCAGGGCTGGGAGCGCCGGGCTGGCGCTTCCGCGCACCTCTCTCAGGGGAGGGTGTGGGGCGCGGCGCACGTGTGGGGACTGCAAAAAGGCTGTTTCTGCTCTGCGAGGGTCCCAGCCCCTCCCACACGCCAAGCGCCCTTAGGAGGTCTCCTCGAGGCTCAGGAACCAAGACCTGGTTTCTCCGCTGCACTCTCTCTGGCTCAGCACCAGGGGTGTCTGTCCTCGGTGGGGGACTTAAGCCCCTGTCCCTAACCATCCCAATTCCCACAAATTCACCCCGTGATCCTTTGATCTTTTTGAGTGCTTTCTGTGAGACTTCAAGTTAATGCTGGTCCCCAGATGCAGGGGACTCTCGTATTGGAGTATCACTTTCCAATGGGTCACCTCTGGTGGCTCCCTCCCCCTTTTGTTTATTTTCCGATACCAGTCGGATGTTCCCACTCCGCTTTACCTGCCCACTGGCGTCTTCTGCCCCCATAGAGATCCAGACATGTTTAATTCTGATTTCAGGCTGATTTCATGGGTGATTGGAGTTTCTTCGTAGGTAATCAGCTCACTTTAGGGTACAGGTTGAAATGGCGCCTCCTCCTAGTTCCCCGCCATCTTGTCCTATTACACTGTATGTTAGCTGTATTGGAATTAAAAACAAAAACACAACTCTCCTCTTTTCTCCCTTCTCTCAGCCCCTGGTAACCACCATTCCATTTTCTGTTTCTATTATTTTGACTACCATAGATACCACATATGAATGGATCATACAGTATTTGTCTTTTTTGTGACTGTCTTATTTAACTTAGCATAATGTCCTCATATTTCATCCATATTAAGGCATGTGACAGGATTTCCTTCCCTTTTCAGGCTGAATAATATTCCATTGTGTGTATATAACACATTTTACTCATCTATTCATTTGCCAATGGACATTTGGATTGCTTCCACATCTTGTTATTTTGAATAATGCTGCTATGAACATGAGTCTACAAATATATTTTCTAGACCTTTCTTTAAATTCCTTTGGGCATATACTCAGAAGTGGAATTGCTGAAACATATGGTAATTCTGTGTTTAATTATCTGAGGAACTGCTGTGCAGGAGAAAGGGATTTTTAAAACCTGTATATAAAATCCTGGGCAGAACTTTGTGTAATCCATGCTTGAAACCTTACAGAAACAACACAGCAGAAAACTCGATAATTGAATGTTGGTCTGGAATACCATCCGGATTTTTTATTTACTTCTGGGTAGCACATATGGGATAGGCCAGAAAATCATTGCAAAGCTTTTGAAAATTAAACTGACTTTGGAACCATGGCTACAAACATGGGCCAGCACATGTGTGCCTAGATAAAATGACTGCTAAAATAAATTTATTTGACGGACAGAGATCACAAATAGGCAGAGAGGCATAAAATAAATTTAAATAGCAGTGAGGCTCTCATCAGAAATTCCAAGGATATAGTCCAAAGTTTTCTTCATACTTATAAAAATCTAAGCCTAAATGAAAAAAGGTAATTAATAGATATTACCACCAAGAGAAACAGATGTTGGGATCATCAAGAATTTTAACGCAGCTGTCATAATGTATCTCAAGCAAACTATGGACACTCATTAAGCAAACGAGAAAGGAGAATGTGTTAGCAAAGAAAAAGAAGGAATAAAGAAGAACCATATGGAAACAAAATTTCTTTAGTGAAAAGAAAATGATTTAAAAAGTCAACTTGTGGGGCATCTGGGTGGCTCAGTCGATTGTCTCCTTCAGTTCAGGTCATGATCCCAGTATTCTAGGATCCAGCCCCCACTTTGGGCTCCCTGCTCAGCGGGGAGCCTGTTTCTCTCTCTGTTTCCCCCACTGCTCCTTCTCTTTCTGTCTCTCTCAAGTGAATAAATAAAAAAATCTTAAGAAAAAAAAAGTCAACTTATTTATATAAAGTCATCATTATGCTATACATCTTAAACAAATACAATGACATGTCAGTTATATCTCAGTAAAATGAGAAGAGTCAACCTTTGAGCATTTGAATTACTCCCTCATTTAAAAAACACTTTTAATTTGGCTTCTACAGTATCATACGGTCCTGATTTTCTTCCTTTCTCGACTGTTTCCTAAATGGTTTTCTTTGCCCATTCCTGCTATCTTTTCTTACTCTCGGAATTGTGGAATTTTTGAGATTTGTGATAAAATATTTATAAAGGAAGTCTCATCCCTATCTCCAAAATGAACTTGTTTTGACAGTATTCACCCCATTTTGTAAAATTACAAATGTTTTAATTATATATCAAGCATGTTTATATGAAACTTTCATTTGAATATGATATTTTTAAGATGCATTTGAAAAGGAGGTGTGTCTATATGTCAAAAGCAAGGAGTATAAACTAGTATTTAGCATCTAAGAGAGAAAGTGTATAGGAGGACCTATTAAGAATCTATGCAAAGACTTTTGGCTGTTCAGGTATATGGCATAAAGGCCCAGTTAGATACCCTCACTAAGCATGGAGCAACACCTCTTAGAGAACCCTGAGTCATGTTTTCTGAAGCGGTGTTGACCTCATGTGAGCCAAAAGGAGAAATGCTGACTCACTGGGAGTCAAAGGAAGCTGAGGCACAGAAAGATCGAAGTAAGCTTTTGTGGGATTTACTGTCCCATTCCTTCCCCACCGACTCAATTCTTAACTTTTTAGGGGAAATAAGTGTAAATGTTGTACTTACCAGGTGTGTGTGTGTCTGTGTGTGTGTGCACACATACATGTGTGTGAGTGTGTGTGAGAGTTCAGTAATTTCCTTCAGTATTGCCTACTCTTTAGCATCCATGATTAACAAAATGTCAGATATTTTAGTACAGATGTGCCATGCCAAACCATAATCGAGCCCAAGGCAAAAGGTAAAGTCAGTAATTCTGTCTGTATTTGAAATTTAATTATTTTGTTTGTCATGGATTTTTCCTTAATTTATATTTTTTAAAGATTTATTTATTTGAGAGTGTGTGTGTGTGCAAGAACGAGCAGAGGAAGGGGCAAAAGGGGAGAGAGAGAGAGCGAGAGAGAGAGAGAGAGAACGTCAAGCAGACTCCTGGCTGAGTGCCGAGCTGGAGCCTGAGATCATGACCTGAGCTGAAATCAGGAGTTGGATGCTCAACTGACTGAGTCACCTAGGTGTATGATTATTAATTTAGATTTTTAAAAATATTGCATCGGGGAGGGTATGTGCTATGGGAAGTGCTGTGAAATGTGTAAGCCTGATGATTTCACAGACCCGTTCGCCTGGGGCAAATAATACATTATATGCTAATAAAAAATAAATTTAAAAAATTAAAAAAAAATACTGCTTTAAAACAGTATTTATCTTGATTACTGAATATTTGGCATCTTCCTTCCATCTTACACCTGATGTGAGTGTACTACTATTTTGCTATTTTTTTCTCATTTCTTGTCTCAGTTGAGATTAATGTGGTACTTTTTAGGACTTTATCTACTTTTTAGGACTTTATCTCCCCTATTGGCTTATTAGCTATGCTTTTTTTTTTTAGTGGTTGTACTAGAGCTACAATATGATATTTAACTTATCACCTCTTCATTGAATATATATATATATATATATATATATATATATATATATATATTTGTGTGTAAAATACAAATCTCTTACAAATCCATCTCACCTCTCCCATTGTTTGACCTGTTACTGTCATGAATTCCACAATATACTAATTTTTGCTTTAAATGGTCAATAATCCTTTTTAAAGATTAAAAATGAGAAAATTTTAAATATTTACTCATGTATTTATCTTTTCTGGTACTCTTCATTCTTTTGTGTAGATCCAAGTTTCCAGTTGATACTTAGTTTTTGCCTAAGAGTATCTTTTAATTTTTCTTAGAGTGCAGGTTTGTTGGAAAAAGAATCCTATCTTTTGTTTCTATGGAAACATTCTCGTTTTCCTTTTATTTTTTTAAATATAAATTTATTTTGTGCCTTCAGGTGATGTTTGTGTGCTAGAAACATTTTACTTTAATTGAAATCAAAATAAGTATTTAGTTTATTAAACTCAGAACCCTTGTTCTTAAGCTTTTGACTTTAGTTTATAAACCTTATTCCCACTCCTGGGTGGAATATGTCTGACATTCTTCCAGGAAGCTTCCAACTATCTTAATGTTAATGCCTTGCTAGAGGGAAAACCAACCTTAACTTGACAACAACAAGGCCCAGGGTGTCCTGTGAGTCTTCTTTAACATCTGGAAATCCTTTTGAAATCTCTCTTTTCCTTACCTCCCCTAGCTCACAAGTATCTACTCAGCCACCTCTCACAGCCCCGGGGCAGCACCTCTTTCTGCCCATGGGTCTGTAAAATGGTGGTTAATAAAACCACCATTTTGCACCAAAACAAAACAAAAACTTATTCCATTTATAAGTCTAACTTTTTTTTATTAGGTTTTTAAATTTAATAACAGTATAGTTAACATACAGTGTTATATTAGTTTCAGGTGTACAGTATCATGATTCAGCCATTCCAGACATTACTCAGTGCTCATCATGTTAAGTGTACTCTTAATCCCCATCACCCACCCCCCCCATCCATCTCCCAGGTGGTAAACATCTGTTTGTTCTCTATAGTTAGGAGTTTGTTTCTTGGTTTGTCTCTCTTTTTTCCTTTGCGCATTTGGGTTTTTTGTTTGTTTTTTTAAAGATTTTATTTATTTATTTGATGGAGAGAGAGTCACAAAGGCAGAGGCAGGCAGAGAGAGAGGGAGAAGCAGGCTCCCAGCAGAGCAGAGAGCCTGATGCGGGGCTTGATCCCAGGACCCTGAGATCATGACCCAAGCCCTTTGAAGGCAGAGCCCCAACCCACTGAGCCACCCAGGTGCCCCCATTTGTTTTATTTCTTAAGTTGCACTTATGAGTGGAATCAAATAGTATTTGTCTTTCTCTGACTTATTTTACTTAGCGTAATACTCTCTAGCTCCATCCATGTTGTTGCAAATGGCAAGATTTCATTCTTTTTCGTGACTGAATAATATTCTATTGTATATCTATACCACATCTTCTTTATCTGTTTATCTATCAGTGGACACTTGAGCTGCTTCCATGATTTGGCTATTGTAAATAATGCTGCTATAAACATAAGGGTGCACGTATCCCTTTGAACTAGTGTTTTTGTATTTTGGGGGTCAATACCTGGTAGTGTGGTTACTGGTTAATAGGGTACTTCTATTTTTAACTTTATGAGGAACCTCCATACTGTTTTCTGCAGTGGCTGCACCCCTCTGCATTCCCACTAACAATGCACAAGTGTTTCTTTTTCTTCACATCCTCTCCAACACCTGTTGTTTGTGTTTTTTATTTTAGCCATTCTGACAGGTGTGAGGTGATATCTCATTGTAGTTTTGATATGCATGTTCCTGTTGATGAGTGATGTTGAACATCTTTTCATGTGTCTCTTAGCCATCTGGATGATTTTGGAGAAATCTATTTATGTCTTCTGCTTATTTTTTAATTGGATTACTTATTTTGAGGGTGTTGAGTTATGTAAGTTTTTAAAAAATATATTTTGGGTACTAACCCTTTATCAGATACACCATTTGCAATTATCTTCTCCCATTCCATGGGTTGCCTTTTAGTTTTGTTGATTGTTTCCTTCACTGTGCCAAAGCTTTTTATTTTGGTGTAGACTGTAGTTTATTTTTGCTTTTGTTTTCCTTGCCTCAGGAATGATATCTAGAAAAATGTTGTTATGGCCAATGTCAGAGAAATTCCTGCCTGTGCTGTCTTCTAGGATTTTTATGGTTTCACGTCTCACATTTAGGTCTTTAATCCATTTCAAATGCATTTTTATGTATGGTGTAAGAAAGTGGTCCAGTTTCATTCTTTTGCTTGTAGCTGACCATTTTTCCCAACAACACTATTTGTTGAAGAGACTGGTTTTTTTCCCAGCAGATATTTCCTGTTTTATCGAAGACAAATTTGATGCAGGAAAGATGTTAAGGTTCAAAGCCAATGACCAAGAAAGAATTTTCAAGATATCTTTAGTGCAAAAAGGTGATTTTATTAAAGCACGGTGACAGGACCCGTGGGCAGAAAGAGCTGCACTGGAGTTATGAGGAGTGACTCATTATATACTTTCAAGTTGGAGGGGGCTTAGGGATAGTGTAAGTCTCTAAGGAATTTTGGAAGCAAGGTTTCCAGAACCTTGAGGGGGCTAGGTATTTTTCGAAGAAGGTCATTTATTACTGTCTAATAAAAACTTAGTCGTGAGACCCTTCAGATGTATATCAGTGGGCCATATGCTTGGGGGATGATTGCCAACACGTATCTTGGGGGTTTAGAGATAAAAGAAATTTCTAAAGGAATTTTTATATGTTAAAGTACACTTACAGGATTCTGGGGGGTGGGGGGGAAGGGTTAGGCTAGGATTGCCTTTTGTGGTTAGCAAGGTATTAACATTAAGGCAGTTGAGTCCCTAGAGGAATGTCTCTCTGCCTGTTTCAAGGACTCGTCAATGGGCTGTAGGTAGTAAGGAAATTTAATAAAATTTTTCTTCTGCCTTGTTTCCCACATCAAATTGACCATATAATTGTGGGTTTATTTCTGGGTTCTCTATTCTTTTCTGTTGATCTATATGTCTATATTTGTGCCAGTCACATACTGTTTGATTACTGCAGCTTTGTAATATAACTTGAAGTCTGGGATTGTGTTATATCCAGTTTTGTTTTTCTTTTTCAAGATTGCTTATTTGGGGTCTTTTGTGGTTGCATATAAGTTTTAGGATCATTTGTTTTAGTTCTATGAAAAATGATATTAGTATTTTTATAGGAGTACATTAAATGTATAGATTGCTTTGGGTAAGATAGACATTTTAACAATATTTCTTCTAATCCATGAACATGGAGTTCTTTCCATTTGTGTCATCTTCCATTGCTTTCATCAAGATTTTATCAGAGTATGGGTCTTTCTCATCCTGGTTAAGTTTATTCCTAGGTATTTTATTCTTTTTGGTGCAGTTATAAATGGGATTGTTTTCTTAACTTCCCTTTGCTGCTTCATTATTAGTATATAGAGATGCAGTAGATTTCTGTACATTGATTTTATATCCTGCAACTATAAGTCCAATTTTTTGGTATTTATTTTTTATTAGGGAGGTGAGGGAGGGCTTAACCAGGCTCTTTTCCCAGCATGGAGCCCAATGCAAAGCTCAGTCTTATGACCCAGTATCATGATCTGATCAAGTCAGATAATTAACTGACTAAGCCACCTAGGCACCCCTATAAGTCTAATGTCTTAACCATTTTTTTTTTTTTGCTTAAACACTAGAAATTTATTTTCTCATGATTCTGGAATCTAGAAGTCCAAGATCAAGGTGTCGGTGGGGTTGGTTTCTTCTGAAGCCTCTCTTCTGAGCTTACAGAATGCTGTCTTCTCCCTCTGTGTGTGTCTGTTGCCCAAATTTCCTCCTCTTTTTATTATGTTAAGTTTACCAATCAGTACATCACTACTTTTTGATGTAGTGTTGAATGATTTATTAGTTGTGTATAATACCCAGTGTTCTTGACAACACATGCTCTCTTTAATCATCATTTTTGAGGGCCTTTGAGTAATCAATCCCATTTAATTTAGATGTTTTAAATTGCTTTTATGCATTTAATATATTGTTTTGGTACTGCAGTTGTCTGAAATATTTTAAGAATACTTAAAAAATTCTTATAAATGTAATACATTAAATATATAGCTATGGAGACCTTAAATGCTCTTATATCTTTCAAACCTATAAATGTAATGAGATGTGAACTTATAATCACAAATAATAATCACAAATCTAGGTCAGTTACTCAGTTTCATATTTTATTTTATTTTTTTAAAGATTTTATTTATTTGTCAGAGAGAGAGAGAGAGAGAGAGAGAGTGAGCACTGGCAGATGGAGGCAGAGGGAGAAGCAGGCTCCCTGCCAAGCAAGGAGCCCGATGTGGGACTTGATCCCAGGACTCTGGGATCATGACCTGAGCTGAAGGCAGCTGCTTAACCAACTGAGCCACCCAGGCACCCCACTTAGTTTCATATTTTAAATTGAAATTACAAAGGTAACCTAAGAGAAATGCTCTTAAACACATAAATTTACTTAAAATGCCAAATACTCAATATGATTGTTTTAAACATACATATATTTAATTATTCATTTGTCCACTCTGAAATGTGCTTATTCACCAAGAAAACAAGCATTTCATCTGGGTTGCTTTCCCAAGTAAATATTATGTTGTGGCCTTTTTTGGTATAAATTTTTAAAAATTGTTTTAAAATATGAGAGTAAAAAATATATCATCTAACTATTTTTTAAATGTATAGTTAAGTGGTATTGTATACATTTATAATGCTGTGCAAACTTCAACCATCTATCCCCATAGTCCTGTTCATCTTGTAAAACTGAAACTCTATACCCATTAAATAATAACTCCCTATTCTGTCCTCCCTCAAACTCCTGGCAACCCCATTCTACTTTCTCACATTATAATTTTGACTACTCCAAGTACTTCATGTAAGTGTAATCTTACAGTATTTATAGTTTTGTGATTGGCTTATATCATTTAGTATTAAGCTCTCATGGTTCACTCATGTTTAGTATTTTGCACAATTTTCATCCTAAAAATAATTAACAATATTCCATTATATGTATACACCATATTTGTTTATCTGTTCATCAGTTGATGGACACCTGTGTTACTTCCACATTTTAACTATAGCAAATAATTCTTTTATGATCATGGGTATATACATATCTCCTTAAGACACTGCTTTTAGTCCTTTTGGGTGTATACCCAGAAGTGGGATTGCTGTATTATGTGGTAATTCTGTTTTTTAATTTTTTGAGGAACTGTCATAATTTTCTTCCACAGTGGCTGTATCATCTTCTGTTATTACCAGCAGTGCACAGGGCATCCAATTTCTCCACATCCTCAACAACACTTAGTCTTTCTTCCTCTCTTCCTCCTCCTTCTTTCTCTCCTTCTCCCTCCCTGTCTCCTCTTTCTTTCTGATAGTAGCCACTTTAATGGGTGTGAGGTGGTATCTCATTATAGTTTTTATTTGCATTTACCTATTAATAAGTGATGTCTAGCATCACTTATTATCCATGTGCTTGTTAGCAATTTATAATCTTCTTTGGAGAAACGTCTCTTCAGGTCCTTTGCCTAGTTTTGAATTGTTTTTTTCCCCTTTGTTGTTGAGATTTAGGAGTTCTGTATATATTCTGGGTATTAATCCCTTATCAGATATGTGATTTGCAAATATTTTCTCCCATTCTCTGGGTTGCCTTTTTCCTCTATTAATAGTGCTTTTGGGGACACCTGGGTGTCTCAGTTGGTTAAGCTGCTGCCTTCGGCTCAGGTCATGATCCCAGCGTCCTGGGATCGAGTCCCACATCGGGCTCCTTGCTCCGCGGGGAGCCTGCTTCTCCCTCTGCCTGCCACTCTGTCTGCCTGTGCTCACTCACTTGCTCTCCCTCTCTCTCTGACAAATAAATAAATTTAAAAAAAATAGTGCTTTTGATGCACAAAATTTTTTTTCATAAAGACCAATTTGCCTGTTTTTTTCTTTTCTTTTTTGAAGATTTTATTTATTTTTCAGAGAGAGAGCACAAATGTACACAAGTAGGGGGAGCATCAGGCAGAGGGAGAAGCAGGCTTCCATCTGAGCAAAGTGCCCAATGTGGGACTCAATCCCAGGACTCTGGAATCATGACCTAAGCTGAAGGCAAATGTTTAACCAACTGAACCACCCAGGTGTCCCATGCCTGTTTTTTCTTTTGTTGCTGATACCTTTGTTGTCATATCCAAGAAGTAATTGCCAAATCCAATGTCATGGTTTTGTCCTCTAAGAGTTTTCTTGTTTTATTTCTCACATATATATCCTTGATTCATTTTGAGTTAGTTTTTGTATATGGTATTAGGTAAAAGTCCAACTTCATTCTTTTCATGTGAATGTCCAGTTATTCCAGCATCATTTGTTGAAAAGATTGTCCTTTTCCTGTTAAATGGTCTTGGAACCCTTGTCAAAAATCATTTACTGTGTATGTAGAAGTTTATTTTTAGGTTCTCTATTCTGTTCCATTGATCTGTTTTTCTTTATGCCAGGACCACACTATTTTGATTACTGTGGCTTTGTGGTAAGTTTCAAAATCAGGAAACATGAGTCTTCCAGTTTCTTCTTCTTTTCCAAGATATTTTTTGGCTATTTAGAATACCTTGAGATATGAATTTTAGGATGGGTTCTTCTATTTCTTTAAAAACATCACTGGGATTTTGATAGGAATTGCATTGAATCTGTAGATTGCTTTGGATAGTGTTGATATCTTAACAATGTTATGTCTTTTAATCCATGAATGAGGGATATGTTTCCATTTATGTCTTATTTAATTTCTTTCAGCATTGTTTACTAGTTTTCATCATGTAGATCTTTCACCTCCTTGGTTAATTCTTATTCTTTGTGATGGCTATTGTGATTGGAATCATTTTGTAATTTTTTACTCACATTGTTAGTGAATAATTAGTGTATAGAAATGCAACTGATTTTTGTCTTTTGACTTTGTATCCTGCAGCGTGGGTCAATTTATTTGTTCTGTTTTTCTGTGGAATCTTTAGGATTTTCTATGTATAAGATCATACCATCTGAAAACAAAGGTAATTTTATTCTTTCCTTTCCAGTTTGGTTGTCTTTTCTCCTTCTTGCCTGATTGCTGTGGCTAGAATGTCCTGTTCCACTATGAATAGAAGTGACAAAAGTAGACATTCTTGCCTTATTCCTAATCTTAGAGGAAAAGCTTTCAATCTTTCACCATTGATTATGATGATCATTGTGGGTCTTCATTTATGTCTTTTATTATGTTGAAGTTGTTTCCTTCTATTCCTCATCTGTTGAGTGTCTTTTATCATGATGGGTGTTGAATATTGTCAAATGCTTTTTTTGCATTGATTGAGGTGATCATGTGGCTTTTCCCCCTTTATTCTGTTAATGTGGTGTATTACATTGATGGATTTCAGTATGTTGAACCATCCTTGCATTCCAGAAATAAATCCTACTTGGTCATGGGCTATAATGGTCTTAATACACTGCTCAATTCAATTTGCTAGTATTTTGTTGAGGATTTTTGCATCAGTGTTCATTAGGTATATTGATCTGTAATTTTCTTGTAGTGTGTTTGTTTGGCTTTGGTATTAGGATATCCTTTAGACTCTTCACTTTTTTTTTTTTTTAGCAGTATTTTCTGTTTCTTTTCCTCAGACTCAGTACTTTTATTGTACTATTGTCAAGTTCACTGAATCCTGCTTTTGCCTGCTTAAATCTGCCTTTGAATTTTCTCATCAGTTTTTCATTTCAGTTATTGTACTTTTCAGCTTCAGAATTTCTTTTTGGTTTCTTTTTAGATTTTTTAATCTTTTTATTCATATTTCCATTGTGTTCATACATTGTTTTCTTGACCTTATCTACATCTTCCTTTAGTTCTTTGAATATTTTTAAGATGATTGTTTTTAAGTCTTTGTATAGTATATCTGCCATGAGCTCTTTTCAGGAATAGTTTCTGTTGATTTATTTTTTTCTGTGAATGGGCCATACTTCCTGTTTCTTTGTGATTTTTTTTTAAATTGAAAACTGGAAATTTGAGTCTAATAATGTGATAACACTAGAAATCAGATTCTACCCCTTCCTTGGGATTTGCTGTGTTTTTTGTTATTATTTTTGTATCATGTAGTATGTCTGAAGTATAAAATCAAGGTCTTAGGTTTTCCTGATTCTTTCCTCTGGAATGCACAGTCACTTTCTAATTTTCCCCATATATGCAGCTATTTCTAGTGTGCTAGTCTTTTTTTTTTTTTTTAATTTCTTTTCGGCGTAACAGTATTCATTGTTTTTGCACCACACCCAGTGCTCCATACAATACGTGCCCTCCTTAATACCCACCAACTGGCTCCCCTAACCTCCCACCCCCCTGCCCCTTCAAAACCCCTCAGTCTGTTTTTCAGAGTCCATAGTCTCACATGGTTCACCTCCCCTTCCAGTTTCCCTCAACTCCCTTCACCTCTCCATCTCCCCATGTCCTCCATGTTATTTGTTATGCTCCACAAATAAGTGAAACCATATGATAATTGACTCTCTCTGCTTGACTTATTTCACTCAGCATAATCTCTTCCAGTCCTGTCCATGTTGTTACAAAAGTTGCGTATTCATCCTTTCTGATGGAGGCATAATACTCCATAGTGTATATGGACCACATCTTCCTTATCCATTCATCCGTCGAAGGGCATCTTGGTTCTTTCTACAGTTTGGTGACCGTGGCCATTGCTGCTATAAACATTGGGGTACAGATGGCCCTTCTTTTCACTACATCTGTATCTTTGGGGTAAATACCCAGAAGTGTGTGCTAGCCTTTTAATATCTGGGAAAAAGAGAAAAACGAAGAAGGGCTTTTATATAATAAAATAAAGGGTGTATAAAAAAATAAAATATATACTAAAATAAAATAAAGGGTGCTAGTCCTTTAAATTTCCTGGAAGTCACTTTTGCCTGAAAGGAAGGACTTTGCAATAGTGGGAGTAGGTGCAATAATGGTTGCTTGCCTCTCTGTCTGCCCTTCTATGGCAAAAAGCAACAAATAGTGACCAGAACACACATCCCCTATATTTGGAGTACAGGGTTGTTTGTGCTACCCGGCTCTCACCAGCTGCCGTGTAAGCTACTCTTGGAACTGCACAGTTTTTTGCCATGTGGCTGGGGTGGCGGGTTGATAGCTGCTAATGTGCTAAGAGCTGAAATTGAGCAAAATTAACCCCAATTTATGTGCTAGCCTTCCCCTGGAAATTGCTAGCTTTTTAATATACTCCAGAGTTCCAAAATAATTACATTAGACATAGTCTGCTGGTGCAGTTGTTGTCTAAGTTGAAAGACAGATTCCTGGTGCTTCCTTCTTTGCTGTTTTTCCAGAATCCTCTTTTCTTTCATTTTTGAAAGATTTTAAGTTGATAGTTATTTTCCTTCATCATTTAAAATATGTTGATTCACTAATGCTTTATCTTTTATCTTTTATCATTTTTTATGAGAAGTCTACTATATGCTTATCTTTATTTCTCTCTAAATATGTCCTTCATTTACTCCTCTGCCTACCTTTACAGCTTCTTTTCCCTTATCAGATTTTGGGTGTTTTTCACCAATTTGGATGTAATAATCCTTAATGTGGTGTATGTATATGTACTCTTTCTTATATTTATCCTTCTTGGTATCCATTAAGATTCTTGGATTTGTTGATGTGTAATTATCATCAAATTTTTAAGACATTTTACTTTCATTTCCTCAGATTTTTTTTCTCCCATCTTTTTAAGACTCAAATCATACATATACAATATTATTTGTCTAATAGTGTCTTATAGGTCATTTGGATAGATTCTATTCCTACATCTTCAAATACTCTGATCTGTACATGATCTATACTATCTAATATTATGTTATGTAAGTGCAGTGAAATTTTCATTTAATTATTACAGTTTTTCAGCTTTGGAACTTCCGTTTTTTTTGTGTCTTACAGTTATGTTTTTATTATGTTCATGTTTTCTTGACATTATTTAAATATACACCTGCATTTTTGTTTTATATGATTTAATGCCCTTGTTGATTCATTCTATCATTGCTTTCATTTCTGAGTCTTTATTGAATAATTACTTCTGGTTCTGGTTACATTTTCCTGCTTCTTCGCATGTCTGGTAAATTTGGCAGACATGTGGTTTTAGGATAGCTGCTATATTTTGTTGTATTCCTTTAAAGAATTTTGGACTTCTCTAGCAAGCAGTTAAGTTACTTAAAGTTAGGTTGATCCTTTGAAGGATATTTTTAAGTTCTTTAATGTCATTCTAGTTCTAAATTATCCCCATTTTAGGGCATGGCCCCCTCGAGTCTCTGAAGAATGCCTTTGTAATTACTGAAGTCTCTCTGCTTTTGCTGGATGGAACTTGAAAGACTCATAGTCCTGTGTGGGCTCTGTATATTGTCTTAGAACTCTCTGGTAATTTTTCTTTTCTTGGAAGTTGTTCTTCGCAAGCTTTATAGGGTTTTACTCTGCACATATACTAATTGATATTTAGCTATATACTCAGAGGACCTCTGGATATTTCTCTGGAACTCTTTTTTTTTTCCCCCATAGCTCCATTCTTTGTGAGACGCTAGCCCACAAATTCTAGCTAACTTGACCTCTCTTTAATCTGTTCTCTTTCTACTCAAATCAACATGATAGCTGGGTACATTTTAGGTTCCCCCTCTCTGTAACACAGTCTAGTATTCACCTGCAAAAAGGAAGCCTGGGTAATGGAAGAGCTAATTTCATCTGTATACATTTTCTCAGAGATAATCATACTGTGCTCCCAGTTCCCCACTGGGCTGAAAAGAATTATTTCCCTTATTTTGTCCAGTTTTCTAGTTGTTTATGGGCAGGAGGCCAAGTCTCAGCTTTGTTACACCCTCATGGCTATTACAGAGTTCTCTTCACAGGTACTTTAATGAGAAAGGAAGAGAGATTTTCATAAAACCAGAGATACTTAAAGGCAAATAACAGATAAGAGAACAAGGAACTTTTCTAATGATACCATCTGATATGAAGGGTCTAGGGCCAGAAATACTCAAGGAAGGTACCTACCTGGGAAATGGGTCAGAACAGGAGATTGTGTGGATGCCAGCTTAGTATGGTTTTGGACCTCAGAGCTTTGCCCCATCCCTACCCTATTTGCCTTACTTTAAGGTTATTACTGTACCTACTGTCTTCTTGATGCCAGAAAGCCCCTAGATAGGGAAGCTACTTTTTCACCATCACTAATATGATTATTATATATCACTAAAAACTGATTTCTAGAGCATAAAATATTGAAATCAAACTATAAGTGACTAGTAATTAGTCCTTTGCTGAGATTTGGGGAGGGAGTAAGGAACCCTAGTAAGTCTTGTGACATTGATGGGCTTTCTGAGAACCAACGTGGCTGAGTTCAGCCTTTTTCCCTCTTCTTTTCCCCTTCTGCCTGCAGTTTAGATCATGTACCTTTTCTTATGCATGACTATGACCTGAGAAGAACAACCAATATTAAGGAGGTCATGCCAAATGCCTCCTTAACACATCCTAGCCTTTTCTGGTGGCGTTTCCTGTCGACTCTGAATGCAGGCAAATGGTTTGTACAGTCTCCGGTAAGACATTCCCCAACTCAGCAAACCTGCATTGAATCTCTCTTCTGTATGAAGTCATGTGCTGCTCCTAGCATACACACAATTTCATCCCACTTTGGTAGCAGAACTGTAGCATTGATAGGAGGGCTTTTCCAGGAATGCAGTCAGTCTAATTGCTGCTTTCTACATTGACTGGAAATTCTGAAGATAAACTCATAAACTTTTGTCATTTAATTCCTTTTTATCGAAGCATTGCCTAAACTTTTATTGTGTCTTCCATGTACACAGCATTTTCCTAGGCATTTTGAGTAGCTCACAGTCATAGATGAGGCAGACTGGGGGACATATTTATTCTAACCTCCTCTTCTTATCATTCATTAGATATTTATTGAGTACATGTTGGGTTCTTGGCACATGGAATACAATGGTGAATAAACACACACTAAACTCTGATGGAGTTCACAGGCTAGAAGAGACAAAATACAGTGTGATAAGTGCTAAACTGAAGTTAATTTTAGATGGCTTAGGAGCACACAAGAGCCACGTCTAACTCAGTCTGAGGGATGGAGATGGGGGATTCTGGGAGAAGAAGATAAATAGGCCAGTGTGGTAAAATATAAAACATTGCTGTGTACAGTTTAATTTAGAGGCAAGAGTGAATGGTTGTACCTGAGAGGGCTGAAGAATACTTCATGCAAAGGTATCATTTGAGCTGAAAGAAGACCATTACTAATGGGAACCATAGGCAATGATGGCGGCATGTTTCAAAGATTACAGTATACTGGAGCAAGAGTGGATATGGTGTACATGCATGCATGTGTGAAAGAGAAAGAGAAGAACGGAGGGAAGGAAAGAGAGAAAGGTCAGTAAGGAGGAGATGGGAGATAGATTTGAAGAAGAACCTGGGAAAACATGTTTAGAGGAGAATATGGCAATGCTTAAATAACAAGAGAGTTTAGAATTATCCTGAGTATTTTAAAGTGGCTAAAATAAAAGGTCACATTTCCATTTGATTAAAGTTAAATCTGCCTTTCCAAGATAGATTAAAGACAACGAAACTACTTAGTTTCCAAATTATCATATCCCTAGGGGGAGTCCATGTGACCTGGGTTATACCAATCAGATACACTCATTTGAGACTTCAGTTTTGAAAATAGACATCTGAACACGACAGGACAGCAAGCATTCATACTGCTGGCACCTGTAGCATCAGAGACAGTGTGGTGTGGATATCGGCTATAGTAATAGCTCTCTTATCAGGTAATTATAGTTAGGAAAGTAAGTCTTACAGTATTTTTAATTGTGTACTTGGGGAGGAATGGAAATTTATTTATATTTGATATTAGCCCTGAGAACTTATTTGAATCTGTTACATGTAAAAATATTGTTAAGTAAAGCGTTATGTTAAAATGGACTTCTCTATTTCAATTTCATTCTGTTAGCTAGTGTTAATATGGATTTGTAATTTTTGTATTACAAAAGTGGATTTGTAATTATTGTATCTTCTTAGAAAACGTGGGTTTTTTTTAAAAGATTTAATTTATTTATTTGACAGGGAGAGAGGGAGTACAAGCCGGGGGAGTGGGAGAGGGAGAAGCAGGCTTCCAACTGAGCAGGGAGCCTGATGTGGGGCTCGATCCTAGGACCCTGGGAGCATGACTTGAGCCAAAGGCAGACAGCTAACCAACTCAGCCACCCAGGCACCCCAGAAAGCTTGTTCTTATAGGAGTATGTAGCCTATAAATACGGTTTCTGTGTGCACGTAAGCTCTGTATATGTCTCATCATACATAAATAAATAGACACATACAAACCGGAGATGCTCCATTAGAATGTATATATTGGGTTAGTCAGCCATAGTTAATGTTATGGCGAATGTGCCTTCCGGATGGAAAGGCTGATTTTGTGTCTTATGTATAATGTATAACTCATAAAATCTTACTGTAAGTAATAGGGTTAGATATGCTATTGTAATAAATTTTGGTGGATTTTTTAAGGATTAAAAGTTTTATTTTAGCATATTTAGGTGGCATGCTTGCAGTATTTCATTAATACTATTACTGTGGCTACTGTGGAGTATCCCAAAACCTGAAGTTCCAAATATGGTTACCTAGGGGGCTTTATTTTTAGGTTTAATTATGGAGTTTTCTTTGCTTGCATTCTGTATAGTCAGGGGTGGCTGAAGTGGTGTTGGCATATGATTTAAAGATTTAGATGTGTGGATACTTTTTCGTAGTAAGGACATTGTTTTTGTTAGGATTATTCTGGTCATTCTTCATTGGGTGTGTATGATTATGGATTGATGATGGTGGTGAGTTGATCATTTGTTAGTATATTTATTCCTGAAATTATTGGTAAAAATTAAATTGTTAATCTGATTGATAATGAAATAAAAATAGAGCAGTTCTGGTAGTTGTTCCTGGAAGTTCAGCTGAGTTCCTATTTCTCCAGCAAAACCATTTCTGTAGAGCTTTCTTAAATCTTTTTGTGAAAGTATAATTCTCAAAACAATAAAAATCTAATTCTCATGCAGGGACACCTGGGTGGGTCAGTGAGTTAAGCATCCACCTTTGGCTCAGGTCATGATCTCAGCATCTTGGCATCAAGCCCTGCATCAGGTTCCCTGCTCAATAGAGAATCTGCTTCTCCCTCTTCCTCTGCTCCTTCCCCACACTTGTGCATGCTCTCTCTCTCTTTCTCTCTCAAATAAATAAAATAAATAATAAAGAAAGAAAATAAATAAATAAAATCTTTAAAAAACAATGTAATTCTCCTTCAACTAGATAGTGAGCATGAGTAAAGTTTTATTTAGCACATTAATGAGAGAACAAATCAGGATGACAAAACCCACTCAAAAGAAAAGTGAGAAACCAACATGTGTATAGTCAGTGCAACAAAGAAATGCTGAAATTAGATCACTAGATTAGATACACAATTATTACACTATACTATATACACACACACACACACATATATGATTATATAATACTATATAACAATAAACTATATCTTTGTAGTTATCTTCTCTATCAGAAAATATTATCTGCATCTCTCCTGGGCAGAAATAATTTCCATTTTTATCAGTTTTCTACAACTTAATATCTAACTTTGCGTAGTTTTGCCCTAATTGATAACTAAATGGTAATTCAAACAAAGGTACCTTCCCCAAAGAGTCAGATGACACTTACACAAGTTTGTTAAAGAATGTGCTACCATATGATACTATATGGTCCAACAATCAACCTTTTGCCTTATTTCTGAGTTTGAATAGTTTAACAGTCTCCTCTTTTTAAATTTTTTTTATTTTAAAATTTTTAAATAAACATATAATGTGTTTTTATCCCCAGGGGTACAGGTCTGTGACTCGCCAGGTTTACACATTTCACAGCACTCATCATAGCACATATCCTCCCCAATGTCCATATCCCCACCACCCTCTCCCGTCCCCACTCCCCCCAGCAACCCTCAGTCTGTTTTTTGAGATTGAGTCTTTTATGGTTTGTCTCCTTCCCGATCCCATCTTCTTTCATTTTTTCTTTTCCTACCTCCCAAACACCCCATGTTGCATCTCCACTTCCTCATATCAGGGAGATCATATGATAGTTGTCTTTCTCCGACTGACTTATTTCACTAAGCATGATACCCTCTAGTTACATCCACGTCATCGCAAATGGCAAGATTTCATTTCTTTTGATGGCTGCTTAGTATTCCATTGTATATATACCACATCTTCTTTATCCATTCATCTATCGATGGACATCTAGGTTCTTTCCATAGTTTGGCTATTGTGGACATTGCTGCTATAAACATTCGGGTGCACGTGCCCCTTTGGAGCACCACGTTTGTATCTTTAGGATATATACCCAGTGGTGCAATCGCTGGGTCATAGGGTAGCTCTATTTTCATTTTTTTGAGGAACCTCCACACTGTTTTCCAGAGTGGTTGCACCAGCTTGCATTCCCACCAGCAGTGTAGGAGGGCCCCTTTCTCTGCATCCTCGCCAGCATCTGTCATTTCCTGACTTGTTAATTTTAGCCATTCTGACTGGTATGAGGTGGTATCTCATTGTGGTTTTGATTTGTATTTCCCTGATGCCGAGAGATGTGGAGCATTTTTTCATGTGTCTGTTGGCCCTCTGGATGTCTTCTTTGCAGAAATGTCTGTTCATGTCCTCTGCCCATTTCTTGATTGGATTATTTGTTCTTTGGGTGTTGAGTTTGCTAAGCTCTTTATAGATTTTGGATACTAGCCCTTTATCTGATATGTCATTTGCAAATATCTTCTCCCATTCTGTCAGTTGTCTTTTGGTTTTGTGAACTGTTTCCTTTGCTGTGTAAAAGCTTTTGATCTTGATGAAATCCCAATAGTTCATTTTTGCTCTTGCTTCCATTGCCTTTGGCAGTGTTCCTAGGAAGAAGTTGCTGCAGCTGAGGTCAAAGAGGTTGCTGCCTGTGTTCTCCTCAAGGATTTTGATGGATTCCTTTCTCACATTGAGGTCTTTCATCTATTTTGAGTCTATTTTCATGTGTGGTGTAAGGAAGTGATCCAATTTCATTTTTCTGCATGTGGCTGTCCAATTTTCCCAGCACCATTTGTTGAAGAGGCTGTCTTTTTTCCATTGGACATTCCTTCCTGCTTTGTCAAAGATTAGTTGACCATAGAGTTGAGGGTCTATTTCTGGGCTCTCTATTCTGTTCCATTGATCTATGTGTCTGTTTTTTTTGCCAGTACCATACTGTCTTGATGATGTAACAGTCTCCTCTTATAGTCATAATTAATTTCTATAGATTATTTAGAGATTCATCTTAGTGAGTTGTTGTGTTATTTGCTTTTATTAATTTCCATAGGTTCAGTAAGAAGGATCAATTAATACACATAATGTTCCTTGTTGTATAATCAGCAAATCTAGAACCAGATTGTGTTAAACAACTTCTAAGTCTATCAAATTAGATTCTTTTTTTTTAAAGATTTATTTGACAAAGAGAGAGAGAGTGCACAAGCAGAAGGAGTGGGAAAGGGAGAAGCAGGCTCCCAGTTGAGCAGGGAGCCTGATATGGGCCTTGATCCCAGGACCTTGGGATTATGACCTGAGCCAAAGGCAAATGCTTAACCAACTGAGCCACCCAGGTGCCCCTCAAATTAGATTCTATCTGGAGATTATGTACAGAATAAAAAATTTCAATTTTAATAGTCCCTATCATTCCAAAGCTCTTTTTATCACGATTATTTGCAAAATAAGAAATTCATCTCTAACAGGTTTCACCTGTGTACCTACAAACATGGGCAAATTTGTCTTTTTTCTTGCTAGGCAGTGATCTTACTTCCTGCCTGTGATGCTGGGACAGTGTACAACAACAGATACCAGTTTGCTAAGGAAGACTTATAAGCATGGGTTTTCAAATATCAGTTATATCTGTGTCCTTAATGGAGACTGGGTATGTTAGGTCCGTAATCAAAGGAGCAAGACTGATAAAAAGCGAAGGTCAAGCAAAGCTTTATTTCGTGCCACGCATCGAGAATCAAACTGACCGTTCGGGGCCGCCTCTTACAGAGAGAGAGCGACCCCTCCCTGCCTTACAGACTAACTTTTATAGAGCAAAGGCTATGTGGTTGAGCCTGGCCACACGCAGGTAGCCAATGAGATTGTAACACACAGAGAAAGCTGCACAGTCATGCTAGGTCACACACGGGTGGCCATTTGAGTTACAATTCACCCCATAGTAGCTATTTGAACTAGCCTATCACCTTAGTCAGAATTGGTGCCCAGAAGGCGCCCAAAAGGCGGGGCCCACACTCCTTGGTAGCTAGGGAGACAGTATGCATGCCCCACTGATTGGATGTCTCCACCTGGCCCGACTCATCCCTGCATTGGGGCTCTGTTATTTCTACTTGACCTGACCCACCCTTGTATTTGGGCTCTGTTATCTGAGACTGGACGACCATATTTTACTGGTTTCCTGGACTTGCTTTTAAGTAGGTTCCCCTGGGGGGGCGGGCAGGGTCAGTTTAAGTTTTACTGCATAAATAACAAAATCACTGTTTAGCCAGATGGAATCGCTCTGGCTAAATAGGCCCTTATAGGTACTTGTCATATCTGACCGAATGGAATGTATTGTCAAATATAATCCTTCATATTTGGTCTTGATTACACAATTTGTTAAATTATATCCCAGTAAAAAGGAGGACTTTTATTCAACATATGCAAATGACTGAATTGCCATGAAAAGTAGAGACTCAGTTAAAAATATTTCTACCTTAGTTCTGTGGGGTTATTGAGAACAAGATACTACATACAAAGGATGTTTTGCACACGCATAACAGAAAAAGTCAAAAGAATAGGTTTTAAAATAGCACTAAGTACATACCTATCAATAATTACTTTGAATGTAAATGGACTAAATGCTGCAATCAAAAGACATAGGGTGATAGAATGAATAAAAAGGCAAGACCCACCTATATGCTGCCTATAAGAGACTCATTTCAGACCTAAAGACACATGCAGATTGAAAGTGAAGAGGTAGAGAAACATTTATCATGCAAATGGTGTGAAAAGAAAGCTGGGTTAACAATACTTATATCAGGGGCACCTGGGTGGCTCTGTCAGTTAAGGGGCTGCCTTCTGCTCAGTCATGATCTCAGGCTCTTGGATGGGGCTCCTTGTTCAATAGGGCATCTGCTTTGCCATCTCCCTCTGTGCTCTTTCTCTCTCTCTCTCTCAAATAAGTAAATAAAATCTTTAAAAAACACCCTACTTATATCAGACAAAATTGACTTTAAAACAAGATCATAACAAAGAACACTATTTAATCATAAAGGGAACAATGAACAAGAAGATATAATAATTGTAAATATTTATGCAGTCAACATGGGAGCAACCAAATACATAAAGCTGCTAATAACAAACATAAGGAACTAATAAATAGTAATACAGTGATAGTAGAGGACTTTAACACCCACTTACATCAATGGATATATCATCTAAACAGAAAGTTGACAAGGAAATAGTACCTCTGAATGACATATTGGATCAGATGGATCTAACAGATAATATTCAGAACATTCCATCCCAGAACAGGAGAATATACATTCCTCTTCAAGTGCACATGGAATAATCTCCAGAATAGATCACATATATGGCCAAAAAATAAGCCCCAACAAATTAAAAAAGATTGAAGTCATACCATGCGTCTTTTCTGACCATAATATTGTAAAACTAGAAATCAACTACCAGGAAAAAATCTGGAAAGAACACAAATACATGGAGGTTAAATAACATGCCAATAAACAATGGAAGGGTCAACAAAGAACTCAAAGAGGAAATCAAGAAATACATAGAACAGAGGGAAATGAAAACACAGCAATCTAAAACCTTTGGGATGCAGCAAAAGTGGATCTAAGAAGTTTATAGCAATACAAGCCTCCTGCAAGAAGTAAGAAAAATCTTAAAAACCCAACCTTATATCTAAAGGAGCTAGAAAAATAAGAACAAAGCCCAAAACTAGTAGAAGGAAGGAAAGAATAGATATCAGAGCAAAAATCAATGAAATAGAAACTAAAAAGCAGTAGAACAGATCAGTGAAGCCAGGAGCTCGTTCTTTGAAAAGATCAACAAAATTGAAAAATCTTTAGCTGGACTCATCAAAAAAGCCCCAAAAACAAAAAGCAAAAAAAAAAAAAAGGAATTAACAAAAATCAGAAATTAAAGAGGAGAAATAATCAAATACAAAAACACAAAATACAAAGAATTATAAGAGGATATTATAAAAAATTATATGCCAACAAATTGGACAGCCCAGAAGAAATGGATAGATACCTTGAAACATATCACCTACTAAAACTGAAGTAGGAAGAAAATTTGAACAGACCAGTTCCCAGGAATGAAATTGAATCAGTTATCAAAAAATTTCCAACAGCAAAAGTCCAAGACCAGATGGCTTCATAGGTGAATTCTGCCAATCATTTAAAGAACACTTAAAACTTATTTTTCTCAAAATAGTCCAAAAAATAGAAGAGGAGGAAAAGCTTCCAAATTCATTGTATGATTCCAGCATTACCCTCATACCAAAACCAGGTGAGGACACTACAAAAAACAAACAAACAAACAAAAAACCCAAAACTACAGGCCAGTATCTCTGATGAACATAAATGCAAAAATCTTCAACAAAATGTTAGCAAACTGAATCCAACAATACATTCATCATGATCAAGTCTGATTTGTATCTGGTGTGCAAGGGTGGTTCAGTATTCTCAAGTCAATCAAGATGGCATATTACATCAGCAAGAGAATGAATAAAAACCAATGATCATTTCAATAGGTGCCGAAAAAGCATTTGACAAAATTTGACAGCCATTCATGATAAAAACCTTCCAACAAAGGTAGGTTTAGAGAGAAGATATCTCAACATAATAAAGGTTATTTGTGAAAAGCCACAGCAAACATACTTAATGGTGAAAAACTGAGTTTTTTCCTCTAAGATCAGAAACAGGACAATAATGTCCATTCTCATCATTTATATTCAACATAATACTGGAAGTCCTAGCCTTGGTGATAGGAAGGAAGAAAGGAAGATAGGCAGGCAGGCAGGTGGGCAGGCAAAGAGAAAAGAAAAGGAGGAAGGGAGGAAAGAGGAAAGAAGGAAGGCAGACAGACATCTGAAAGAAAGATATCTGAATTGGTAAGGAAGAAGTAGAACTTTTAGCTGTCAGAATTTGCACATCACATGATACTGTATATAGAAAATCATAAAGACCCCAAAAAGCTACTAGAACTACTGAATGAATTCAGGAAGGTTGCAGGATACAAAATCAATGTACAGAAATCCATTGTATCTCTATACACTAATAATGAAGTAGCAGTAAGAGAAATTAAGAAAACAGTCCCATTTATAATTATACCAAAAAGAATAAAATATCTAGGAATAAACAACCAAGGAGGTGAAAGACTCATACACTGAAAACTATAAAACACTGATGAAAGAAATGGAAGATGACAGAAATGGAAAGAATTCCATGCTCATGGATTGGAAGAACAAATATTGATAAAATGTCTATCCTACCCAGAGCAATCTATACATTTAATGCAGTCCCTATCAAAATACCAGAATCATTTTTCACAGAACTAGAACAAACAATCCTAAAACTTGCATGCAACCACAAAAGACCCCAAATAAGCAAAGCATCTTGAAAAAGAAAAATAAAACAATGTATCAGAATCAAAGATTTCAAGATACATTACAAAGCTGTAGTAATCAAAACAGAATGGTACTGGGACAGAAATAGACACATAAATCAATGGGATAGAACAGTAAGCCCAGAAGTAAACTCCTAATTATATGGCCAATTAATCTTTGAGAAAGGGGGCAAAAATATGCGATGGGAAAAAAAGTCCCTTCAACAAGTGGTGTTGGGAAAACTGGACAGCTACATGCAAAAAATGAAACTGGATCATTTTCTTGCATCATACATAAAAATGAACTGAGAATAGATTAAGGACCTAAATGTGAGACCTGAAACATAAAAATTCTAGGAGAGAGACATTGGTCATAGCAACATCTTTCTAGATATGTCTCTTGAGGCAAGGAAAATAAAAGCAAAAATAAACTATTGGGCCTACATCAAAATAAAAAGTTTCTGGCACAGCAAAGGAGACAGTCAACAAAACTAAAAGGCAGCCTACTGAATGGGAGAAGTTATTTACAAGTGACATGTCTGATAAAGGGTTATTATGCAAAATATATAAAGAACTTGCACGACTCAACACCAAAATAACACAATCCAATTAAAAAATGGGCATAAGACATGAACAGACATTTCTCCAAAGAAGACATCTGGATGGCCAAGAGACACATGAAAAAATGCTTAACATCATTAATCATCAGGAAAATGTAAATCAAAACCACATGAGATATCACCTTACACCTTTCAGAATGTCTAAAATCAAAAACACAAGATACAAGTGTTTGTGAGGATGTAGAGAAAAAGGAACCCCCATGCACCTTGGGTGGGAATGCAAACTAGAATAGCCATTGTGGAAAACAGCATGGAACTTCCTTAAAAACTTAACAATAGAATTACTAAATGATTCAGTAATTCCACTAGTGGGCATTTACCCAAAGAATACAGAAACAGTAATGTGAAAAGATATATGCACCCCTATACTTATTGCAACGTTATTTACAATAGCCAAATTATGGAAGTAACCAAGTCTATTGATAGATAATTGGGCAGAGAAGATATGGTGCATG
The DNA here is from genome assembly GCA_004024625.1 of Mellivora capensis. Classification (NCBI taxonomy): domain Eukaryota; kingdom Metazoa; phylum Chordata; class Mammalia; order Carnivora; family Mustelidae; genus Mellivora; species Mellivora capensis. Next base: position 23,352 of record PISX010015213.1, on the reverse strand, counting down.
TGTACATGCACACACACAGAATGGAATGTTACTCAGCCATAAAAAAGAATGAAATCTTGCCAATGATGGATCTAGAGAGTATAATGCTAAGTGAAATCAACCAGTCAAAGACAAATACCATAAGATTTCACTCATATACGGAACTTAAGAAACAAAGAGAAAAAGAGACCAAACAAAGAGCCTCTTTTAACTATAGAGGTCAAACAGATGATTACCAGAGGGGAGGTTGGTCGGGGGAATGGGTGAAATAGGTGATGAGGATTAAGAGCACACTTATGATAAGCACTGAGTAATATATAGAATTGTTGAATCACTATATTGTACAACTGAAACTAATCCAACACTGTATGTTAACTATACTAGAATTAAATAGTGCTCAAGTGTTGGGAGCATACATATTTATGATTGTATAGTTTTTTAAAATATATATTCATTGATTCATTTATTTATTTGATACAGAGAGAGCGTGCACACGAGAGATTGGAGCCTGATGCAGGCCTTGATCCCAGGACCCTGGGATCATGACCTGAGCCGAAGGCAGATGTTTAACTAACTGAGCCACCCAGTCACCCATGTTTTGTGTTCTTGATATGTTGACCCCTTTATCATTATATAATGACCTTCCCTGTCTCTTGTTAACATTTTTGTCTTGAAGCCTATTTTGTCTGATCCAAAAATACATGCTTGCTTTTGGTTATTTGCTTGGAGTATCATCTTCTACCCCATCACTTTCAGCCTGTTTGTGTCTTTATCACTGAAATGAGTCTCCTAAAGCTGCCATATAGTTGGGTCTGGACTCTGTCTCTCTCTGTTGATTGGCGAGTTCAATCCATTTACATTTAGGGTGATTACTAATATGTAAGGACTTACCACTACCATTTTATCTTTTGTTTTCTGGTTATTTTGTATCTCTGTTATTTTTTTTCCTTGTGTTTCTGTCTACCTTTTAACATTGGTGATTTTTTAAATTATGGTTAGCTATATTTCACCTCTTTTTTAAAAACTTTTATTTATTTATTTGACAGATACAGAGACCGCACAAGTAGAGCAGCAGGCAGAGGGAGAGGGAGAAGCAGGCTCTCCGCTGATTCGGGAGCCTAATTCGGGGCTTGATCCCAGGACCCTGGGATCATGACCCAAGCTGAAGACAGCTGCTTAACCGACTGAGCCACCCAGGCATCCCCATTTCACCTCTTTTTTAAAAAAAATTTTGTTAGTTAACATACAGCACAATATCGGTTTCTGGGGTACAGTTCAGTAATTCATTACTTACATAACAACAGCAATGCTCATTGCAACCAGTGTCCTCCTCAATACCCATCATCCATCTAGCCCATCCTCCACTCATATCCCTCTATCAACCCTCAGTTTGTTCTCTGTAGTAGAAACTCACTTATGGCTTGTTTCCCTCTCTCCTTTTTCACTTTTCTCCCCTTCCCATATGTTCATCTCTTTTCTTTCTTAAATTTCACTTAGTGAGATCATGTGATACTTGTCTTTATCTGACTAACTGACTTTGGTTAGCATAATACACTCTAGCTCCATCCATGTCATTGCAAATGGCAAGATTTAATTCTTTTGATGGCTGAGTAATATTCTAGTGTGTGTTTGTGTGTGTGTGTGTGTGTGTGTGTCCTCTTCTTTATCCATTCATCAGTCAGTGGACATTTGGGCTCTCTCCATAGTTTCGCTATTGTTGATAATGCTGCTTTAAACATCAGGGTGCATGTACCCCTTTGAATTTGTATTTTTTTTAAAGATTTTATTTATTTATTTGACAGACAGATCACAAGTAGGCAGAGAGGCAGTCAGAGAGAGGGGGGGAAGCAGGCTCCCTCCTGAGTAGAGAGCCCGATGCAGGGCTTGATCCCAGGACTCTGGGATCATGACCTGAGCTGAAGGCAGAGGCTTTAACCCACTGAGCCACCCAGCGCCCCCTGTTTCATGTACTTTCAATCAAAGAAAGGTTTATTATGATTTGGAGGATCAGCAAAGATGATTGTTGAAGAAATATTTTGAGATTACTAATGAAGATGTTTTTCGTCTCTGTGTTTTCTGAGAATGGTTCCCAAGGTTTAAGTTAAATCATACAGAAACCTATTTCAGAAGAGCTTGCTGTGTATACTCTACAACATCCAACTAATTCCAGAAATTATTTCATTGTCCTTAGTGTTTGGCCTTGGATAATTTTGGATAATCCATAATTTCTCATTAGATTATGTCTGTCCTCAGACAACACATCATGGCATAGATCAAGTGTTGGCCAGTGGTGGCTTGCTGTCCAAATCCAGCCACGGACTATTTTTTTTTAAAGATTTTATTTATTTATTTGACAGAGATCACAGGTAAGCAGAGAGGCAGGCAGAGAGAGGAAGGGAAGCAGGCTCCCTGCTGAACAGAGAGCCAGGACCCTGGGGTCACGACCTGAGCCGAGGGCAGAGGCTTTAACCCATTGAGCCACCCAGGAACCCCAGCCACTGGCTATTTTTATATAGTCTGTGAGCTAATAAGACTGGTTTTTACATTCCTACATGGTTGAAAAAAATCTAAAGAAAAATGATGTGATATAAATTATATATATTATATGTTATATATTTATATATTATATATAAATAAAATTATATAAAATGATATAAAACTCAAATCTCAGGGTCCATAAATAAAATTTTATTGGAACATAGCCTTGCTTATTCACTTATGAATTGTCTGTTGCTGTTTTTGCAGTATGAGATTTTATTTTATGTTTTTATTTATTTGTCAGAGAGAGAGAGAGAGAGAACGCGAGCACAGGCAGACAGAGTGGCAGGCAGAGGCAGAAGGAGAAGCACGCTTCCCGCCAAGCAAGGAGCCCGATGTGGGACTCGATCCCAGGACACCGGCATCATGACCTGAGCCGAAGGCAGCCGCTTAACCAGCTGAGCCACCCAGGCGTCCCCTGTTTTTGCAGTGTAATGGCAGAGTTGAGTCGTTGTGACAGAGACTCTCTGTTTCACAGAGTCAAAAAACATTTGGTATCTGACCCTTCACAGAATAAGTTTGCTGAACCCTGGATGATGAATTGTTATTTTTAGAACTAAAATTTCTTTTTAGAAGCTCTATGACTGTATAGTTGATCTTACAATTTCAAGATGCATTACTGCGGATCCTTATTTTTTTTTTTTAAAGATTTTATTTATTTGTCAGAGAGAGAGTAGAGGTAGACGGAGTGGCCGGCAGAAGAAGAGGGAGAAGCAGGCTTCCCACCGAGCAGGGAGCCAGATGCGGGGCTCTATCCCAGGACCCTGGGATCATGACCTGAGCCGAAGGCAGCCACTCATCTGATTGAGCCACCCAGGTGCCCCACTGTATATCCTTATGCTCTTCATTTAAGATTTGAGAAAAGTAGGATGGGGCTTCAATAAATGTCTGAAGCGTAATTTTCTAGGTAAATTGTTGATTGTTCCCTGGTGAAGGCTGTGAATATTGGCTATCTTCACCAGCTAAAACATGAAAGAAAGCAAAGATAGGGCCAAAGAGAATACATTTGGGTTAGACAATACTCAAAAGTGAGATATAACTCTTTGGTAAATAGCTTACAGATAATTAGATGAATTTGTATCCTCTACCATCATAGTTTTGGGTTTTTTTTAAGCAGATGAAACAGACATTTTGCTTGGACTAATATTAGGGATAATTAATTCTTGTTGTATTAAAAGTCTGCTACAGGGGTGCCTGGGTGGCTCAGTTGTTAAGCATCTGCCTTCAGCTCAGGTCATGATCCCAGGGGTCCTGGGATCGAGCCCCGCATCAGGCTCCCTGCTTGGCGGGGAGCCTGCTTCTCCCTCTCCCACTCCCTCTGCTTGTGTTCCCTCTCTCTCTGTCTCTCCCTCCCTGTCAGATAAATAAATAAAATCTTAAAAAAAAAAAGTCTGTTACAGTTGGCTTAGATCTTCCTTAACTTCAGCACTAAGAGGTTTTTTAGGCAATGGTATCAACACAGTCAATCTGAACCCTTACAGTTTTAACTCCTAATTATTCTTTCTTTTCCCAGTGGTTCTGGTACAATGGTCAATTATTTAGTTGTTGTTTGAATCAATATACTAATGTCCATAGCCATAATTTGATAATGTGCAGTAGAATTTTCTGCAACTCCTGAAAATATTTTGTCTCTGTTACATTTCTTTTGGTGGATCTTTTTTGCAGACTAGATTCCTAATGATGAAATTTATAGGAAAGTGCCATAGAGAAGAAAGTAGTGTTCCTCTGACAAAAGTAACAGTTACAGGTTAGGACGTGGAAAAGGATTCAAAATTGTTAGAAATTCCCACTACTTAAATGGTTTTAGTACTTTGAGCAATCTGATTTTTCATGGTAGTAGAATTAATAGTAAAGGTAGTTGCACCTGTATCAACAAGAAGTTGAATTGTTGTTCATCTGTACTTACAGATAATTCTTTTCAGAACTGTATGTTGAGTGATAATGTTTCCCTTTAATGGCATTATTGGGCAGATTATGGAAAATTGTTTTATTTCTTACCAATTTGATATTGGACCAGTATGACATAGGACATTGGATTGTCCTACTGGTAATTTCTCTAAGTATAACCATAGAGAACTGAGAACTTTTTGGTGTTGTTTTTATTTGAGGAACCAAGTGTTTTATATGGAGAACCAGAAATTTTTTTTTCTACCTCGTTATTTCCTCGGGCTTTTTTGAAAGTGTTCAATCATATGTTGGAGAGAGGCTAAACTGGCTATGTTCCATTCCCGTTTTTTTTTCTCACTAAGTCCCCTATATTATATACCAAAAAAAGGCTCAATATACTTTTGCCATTAGAGCTACCCCCATAAGACTATTTAAAGCTTACTGAAATCTAGTTTTAAACTCTCCTCTTGTTTAATCTTTATTTTTTTGTTCAGTTTATCCTTAAGGAAAGGCTTTTATAAATGTCCTTGTACAGTGCATCTCCTATTCTTTTTGCCTGTTCAGGGACATTTTTCAATGTATGCACAGCTGAGTTATCTAAGTTTTGTCTTGGTCTTTCTCATTCTGTTCTTTTAAAAAATTTCCCCACATGAAGATCTAATAATTAAGTGAATCAGTTGGTCTAGATCTGGTAGAATCTAACAGTATATTATATTTTGAAGCAAATTTTCTCTTTTCCTGAGGATTAAGAAAACCTTTAATAATAGACCTCAGCTCAGATCTAGACCATGGTTTAACTTAATTTCTATGACCTGACTTCTGTTCTAGCATAAGGTTACCATACAATCTGATAATTTCTTTGCTGAGAATAAGGAGGTCAGGGGAAGGGGAAGAAATAGGGTAAGAAGGAGAACAAAGATAAAGTTGTGTAGGAAAAAGAGATTACTTGCCTCTTGAGGAAAGAACCCATGTCCTGTTTCCTTCTTAGAAGTAGCCTTTTATCACTGACTTCACCTACAAATGATCTAAAATGGGCAAATGACTATAAAAGTAGTCATCCATTAAATTTAATATAGCTAATATACATATGGACTGAGGTGCAAAGTGAAATGCAGTATATTGCAAAGAAAATATGACAGTTCCTGCTATAAGGGAGGTACAGTCCAGTAGAGACAGTAGGGAGTGAGGGAACTATGTGAATTGTACACTTTTCTATGTACTAGACATGCTTGTAGATGCTGTATTTTATTTTTGAATATTTAATATTTAATTATTTGAATATTTAATATTTAATATTCAAAATAATCCTGAGAGGGGCTCCTGTGTGGCTCAATTGATTAAGTGTCTGCCTTCGGTTTAGGTCACCATCTCCATGTCCCAGGATCGAGTCCTCTGTAGGGCTCCCAGCTCAGCAGGGTGTGTGCTGCTCCCTCTCCCCCTGCCTCTCCTCCTGCTCATCCTCTCTCTGTGTATCTTTCTGTATTTCCCTGTCTTGAATGAATAAAATCTTTAAAAAGAAAAACAAACCCAAAATAATCCTGAGAAATACATAGATTACCTCTCCCCTCCCCCATTTTATAGTTTGGGCAATAGAGACTCTGAGAATTTAAAGGTTTTACCAAGGTTACACAACAAGAGACATATGAAACCAGGATGTGAACCTGGTCTAAGACATAAACAAGTAGAAGGCAGAATGAAACATGCAACTGAGGCATAAAAATGAGCCTTTGGAGTTTAATACCATCAAAGTGTCTTTAGTTCAGGAATATTTAAGGAAGGCTTCATGAAGGAGTTAACACTTAAGCTGTAGGTTTAGGAATATGGGGGGGGGTTGCCTGGGTGGCTCAGTCAGTTAAGCATCTGCCTTTGGTTTGGGTCATGATCCTAGTACCCTGGGATTGAGTGCTGTGTCTGACTCCCTGCTCAGCAGGGAGTCTGCTTCTCTCTCTCTCCCTCTCCTTCCCTCTGCATGTGCTTTCTCTCTCTCTCTCTCTCTCAAATAAATAAATAAATAAATATTTTTAAAAAAAGATTTTGAGGGTATATTTGTCAAAGAAAGCCAATGAGTGATAGAGTTGGGATTGAATCCAATTTAATCTGAAGCCAGAGCCTTTTCCTTCCATTACATAAAACTAGAACAGCAAGAGCAAATGTGGGAAGCCAGTGTGACTTTTATAAAAAGAGATTTTATTATCTCAAGTTATAGAAAAAAAAGCTGAAAGGAAGGTCAAGACAAAATATGGAGGACCTTCAGTGCAAACACATGTTATACAGTGTAGAAGAAATCATTCCAAATACCATGATTACCTATGAAGATTACATTTAATTTCTCTCCTTGGCAACTCTTATCTCAAGACCAGTATTTCAGAGGGTCTGGTGGGTGGAATGGTAATGGAGCAAAATGGAGGTAGGTCTGGGTGTGGGGCTATAGAGCAGGAAAACTGGAAACTGCTTTTGATAGGAGTTTCTTTGATGTATTTGTTTTTAGTTGAATGTATTCTTTGATGTATTTGTTTTTAGTTGAAACCATTTTACAGAATGAAAGCCCTATCAAAGGCTGATCGTGAAAGAGCAGAAAATCAGACGATTCCAAAACTAACCGATTTATTGGAACTTGCACAGAAGGAAAAAAAATTTGTGATATTTGATCTTAATGCCCCTCCACGAAAACATCCTCTCAGAGGCACATATATTCGCCGTGTAGTAAGCTCGATCCTTGACTCTAAAATTGAGCAACATCTGGTATGTCTACCTCATTATTCATGGTAGAGTTTGGGAGGTGGGTAACATGTCCCAGGAGAATAGCAGTTGAGCTTGACCTATCCTGAAGATCTTCCCTGAGATGCCCAAGTAATTTTGCTATCTGTAGAAATGGAGGTTTTTACTTAATGTAGCTGCATGTCACAATCTAAGAATGACCCAGTTGAATTTTCCCCAGTAGGGAAGAACATGGAAGCTGTTTGCTACTCCAAACTAAATGAAATAACAGCACTCTGTTAAAAAAAAAAAAAGTATGTGTGTAATGACTATGTGATGTGACCTGCATCGTCACTGTCATAGAACCATTAGAAGGGGCTTGGGCAACACTGAGGCTTTGAGGATTTGGCTTTAATTAATGATACAGAAGAAACAACTGGTTCTTATTTGTTCAGATATTTGAGCAGAGATTTTTTCATCATGTTTTTCAGAAGCAATTCTCTGCACTTGAGCAATCATTCCAAATCTCTTAAGTTCTCAGAATGTGGTAGAGTGCTGAGTGAAACAAATATGTGTTTCCCTGCGAATGGAACTATTTCAACAGATGAATCCTTATAGTATTCCCCAATGACAGGAAATTACCTCTTTCAGAGGTGATTTTTAGTGTCATCAACCAGTGGAAATATGATTCCCACCTTTCATCCACACCTACCAACCCTCATCTACTTTGGTTCCTGTGAGGCTATCTAAACACAATGGGCCTTTGACTCAGAATGTTAACTCTGAGATATCTCAGCTCCAGAACAATCCTGGTGAAAGCCCCATTATAAGAGTTCATTAGACAGTATTAGGCCAAGTTGTGTCTCATCAAGAACTAGAATCTCTCTCCACTCCCTGTAGAGTGTTAACAAGTGCTGGAATGAGGCTCCATTAATTCTACTTTGTACCTGGAGAGCTGATTATCCACTGAATGACTTCCTTTATTTTCCTTACAGATTTTTTGGTTGCCAGCTTTCGACAGGGAATATGTCAAACAAGCAGCTCCTGGTTTTCAGCAAGTGGGCAGGTTATATTCCATTGAACGTCTTACAAAAGAAAATATCAGTAGAATAAACGTTGACTACAAGAAGTTGTTCTACAATGGGTTGAGGTAAGAGTTTGACCACACTTCTCTTGGCAGATATTACCTTACTTGCATAAAATCTGCTCTCCCACCAAGCTCCTTAGCTTCTCCTTCTCATCTTAGGATTTCTTTGTATGGCTCTTTTTGGAATCCCCTGTTTTCCCCTCTTCCCCTTCCCACCCTATCTTCCTCCCTCACTCCCTCCTCTGCCAGCAAACATTTATCAAGTGTAGACTATGTCCCTTGAACATAGTCTTCAGCCCCTTCTCCTTTATCTCCAGCCTGTTATCATTCAACATGCTTTTTTGTATGCTTGGTGGTTTTGTTCCTATATAAGGTGATCATTGAACAGTCAGAAATCAGGAAGTTGTTTATTTCCTTCCGCCATTACCAGACGGATTGCAGTACTTTATCAATAGCTTTGTGGTCCAGATAGCCACATTTCTTGTAGGGATAACTAAGAACATAACTAAATCATTAAAAAAAAGCCACCTTAAAACAGCCAAGCATGAGAAGAAACTAAAATTATTAGCTACATTTATAAATGTGTAATTAGTGACAGATTTTTCAAATTAAAAGCACCAGGGAATAAAATGGTGACTTTTCCAAACTTAACTATTATTAATCACAGCTTAATTTAATCCATATTTCCTTTCTCTTAGATTTAAAAGTAAAGTTTTTCAGATGATTTTAAATGCTTCAAAGATAAAGTTTTCCTTGGAGAAATGTATATCCAAAATCTCTTTGGGCTTAATAAAAATTGCCACTAAATACCTTTCTGCGTCTCAAGCCATGAACTAAGCTGTTGGATTTACCTCTGCTCCTGTTCTCACTTTTCCTGCCTCTCTGGCCATGTGGTTGATCATGAAATCTTGACTTTTTTCTTTTGCTATTTCCCAATCAGAACATTTTTCTTTGCTCAACTACTACTTCTATTTTGAGTGTATTTCTCTTTCCTTTTACTTTTTTTCAAATAGAAAATATTCTATGATGATGTTCTTCTCTCCTCCTCATAATTTAGATCAATCTAGTGGCTGAAAAATAATTATAATAGCTTCCATTTATTGAGCCTTTATTATGTATCAGGTTCTATGGTTATTAGACCGCAGGCTCTTTTTCTCATCGTGGCCTACTCATCAGTTACACATGACCTTGGACAAATTTCTAATTGTCTGTTTTCTCATTTGTAAATTAAGAGTAGCAATAACCTAAGGAGAAAAATAAGAATAGCAGTAACATGATGGACTGGTTAAAGGATTAAATGAGAATATTCTTCATATTATGCACATACAAAATGCTGGGCAAGTGTAAGTACACAATTAAGTGTTAGCTGCTGCTTTCATCATCACCAGCCTTACATGCTATGCCCTGGAAATTATCACCATACCTTTGCCAAATGAGGAAACTTGCCTCTACAGAGGGAAAGTTCGAACAGGCTAGGTAATCCACCAGAATTAATATACTTGATCAGTAGGGGACCAAACTTAGATTTATTTTTTTTAATATTTTATTTATTTGAGAGAGAAAGACAATACACAAACAGGGAGAGGCAGAGGGAGAAGCAGGTTCTCCTGCTTCTCATGACCCTGGGATCATGACCTGAGCCGAAGGCAGCTGCTTAACCAACTGAGCCACCCAGGTGCCCCTAAACTGAGATTTAAACATAGGTCTGACAGAGTCCAGAATCCAAACTCTTTCACCCTTGGTCTTTGAAATTATTTCTTGGCTATAGTTATATGGGCATAGTTTCAACTGACATCAAATTTGAGAGGGATCATATCCTGAGTCCTGTTATGAAGTCAAGCAGCTTAATTTAGCAGCAAATATTTACTGTGTGATAATATGCACAATGCACCATGCTAGTTTTATGTGAAAAGTCGGAAGCAAGGCGCAATCCTTTTCCTTGATTGTATACCAATAAGGACATGTTTTCTAATAAGGACAATGAGGGTTTTTCCATATAGCTATACTGCAGGGCTGATTGTGACAGATTCGTGTGTTATACATTCTTCCAAGTCCTTCTCCTCAAGGACCATTATATTTCAAGAAATTAATTTGTTGTACCTTAAATTATTTGTATAATGTTTATGACCAGAATATTTGTAATTATGATCACAATTCCAATACATTTTCTGTGTTATGTTCACTTCATAGTCTGGCCACAGTTACAAGACATTGTGACCTTGCCATTTTGACTGAGAATGCTTTAAATACATTATTTTAATCAAAATTATATGAATATAGAGATGCCCTCTGCTTTATTTCTGATGTGGGAATTTTGATAGTGTTTTAAAAACTTAATTTTAGGGGCAGCTGGGTAGCTCAGTCAAGCATCTGCCTTTGGCTCAGGTCATGATCCCAGGGTCCCAGGGCTGAGCCCCACATTTTTTCCTAGCACCATTTATTGAAGTGATTGTCTTTCCCCAATCATATATTCTTGCCTTCTTTGTCCTAGATTAATTGACTGGGTACACGTGAGTTTATTTCCAGACTCTTTGTTCTTTTGATCTGTGTGTCTGTGTTTTGCCTGTACCATACTGTTTTGATTATTACAGCTTTGTAGTATATTTTGAAATCTGAGATTGGGATACCTCCAGCTTTGTTGTTTTTACTTAAGATTGCTTTGGCTATTTGAGGTGTTTTGGGGTCTCATACAAATTTTAGGAATATTTGTTCTAGTTATGTGAAAAATGTTCTTGGTATTTTGATAGGGATAGCTTGAATCTGTATATTACTTTGAGTAGTGTGGACATTCTGACATTATTAATTCTTTCAATCCATGAGCGTGGAATTCTTTCCATTTCTTTGTGTCATCTTCAATTTCTTTCATTAATTGTTTTGTAGTTTTCAGAGGGCAGGGTTTTCACCTCCTTGGTTAAATTTGTTCCTAGGTATTTTATTCTTTTTGGTGTAATTGTAAATGGGATTATTTTCTTAATTTCTCTCTATGTTTATGCTTCATTTTTAGTGTATAGAAACACAACAGATTTCTGTGTACTAATTTTGTATCCTGCAACTTGACTGAATTAATTTATCAGTTCTATAGCTTTTGGTGGACTTCTTAAGGGTTTTCTCTGTATAGTATCATGTCACCTACAAATTTTGACAGTTTTACTTCTTCCTTATGAATTTTAATGCCTTTTATTTCCTTTTCTGATACTGCAGCAAAGATGTCCAGTACTATGCTGAATAGAAGTGGTGAAAGTAGACATCTTGTCTTGTTCCTGATCTTAGAGGAAAAGCTCTCAGTTTTTCCCCATTGAGTATGATGTTAGCTCTGGGTTTTTCATATATGGCCTTTATAATGTTGCAGCATGTTCCCTCTAACCCCACTTTGTTGAAAGTTTTTATCATGAATAGATGTATTTTTCAGATGCTTTTTCTGAACCTTTTGAGATGATCATATGGTTTTTATCTTTCTTCTTGTTAATGGAATATATCTCATGGGTTGATTTGCTAATATTAAACCATACTTGTATCCTTGTAATAAATCCCACTTTATTGTGCTGAATAATTTTTTCATCGTATTGTTGAATTCAGTTTGCTAATATTTTGTTGAGGATTTTTGCATCTATGTTCATTGAAGATATTGGCCTGTAGTTCCTTTTTATTGTGTCCTTTTCAGGTTTTGGTATCAGGGTAATCCTAGCCTCATAGAATGAATTTAGAAGTTTTCCTTCCTCATATTTTTTGGAAAAATTGGGGAAGAATAGGTATTAACACTTATTTAAATATTTGGTATACTTCACCCATGGAGCCATCTGGTTCTGTACTTTTATTTGGAAGTTTTTTGATTACTGATTAAATTTCATTACTAGTGATTGATGTGTTCAGATTTTCTATTTCTTCCTGATTCAGTTTGGAAAATTGTATGTTTCTTGAAATTTATCCCTTTCTTCTAGGTTGTCTAATTTGTTGACGTATAATTATTTATATTCTTTTGTAATTCTTCGTATTTCTGTGGTGTTCATTGTTACTTCTTTGATTTCTGAAGTTATTTGAGTCATCTGTCTTTTTTTGGATGAGTCTGGCTAAAGATTTATTAATTTTGTTTAATTTTTCAAAGAAGCAACTCTTGGTTTCACTGAGGTTTTTTTGTTCTTTCTTTTTTTGTCTGTTTATTTCCACTCTAATCTTTATTATTTCCTTCCTTCTACTTGTTTTGTTTGTTCTTTTTCTAGCTCTTTTAGATGTAAGATTAGGTTGTGTATTTGAAGTTTTTCTGGTTTCTTGAGATAGGCCTTTATTTCTACAAACTTCCCTTTTTGAACTGCTTTTGCTTTGTCCCAAAGATTTTGGCTCATTGTGCTTTCATTTTCGTGTTTATGTAAATTTTATTTCCTCTTTGATTTCTTCATCGATCCATTGGTTGTTTAGTACCATGTTGTTTAGCCTCCATGTGTTTGTGGTTTTTCCATTTTTTTTCTTGTAATTGATTTCTAGTTTCATGCTGTTGTGGTTGGAAAAGATATTTGGTATAATTTCAGCCTTCCTAAATTTATTGATAATTATTTTGTAGCCTAACATGTGATCTGTCCTGGAGAATGTTCCTTGTGAAGTTGAAAAGAATATGTATTCTGCTGCTCGCGGATGGAATGTTCTCTGTATATCTATTAGGTCTAGTGTTTCATTCAAAGCCAGTGTTCCTTTGCCAATTTTCTGTCTGGGTGATCTATCCATTGATTTTTTTTAAAAGATTTTATTTATTTATTTGACAGAGATCACAAGTAGGCAGAGAGGCAGGCAGAGAGAGGGGGCGGGGGAAGCAGGCTCCCTGTGGAGCAGAGAGCCCAATGTGGGGCTCGATCCCAGGACCCTGAGACCATGACCTGAGCCGAAGGCAGAGGCTTAAACCACTGAGCCACCCAGGTGCCCCCTATCCATTGATTTTAAAAAAAATAAAAATAAAGAGTATTAAAGGGACGCCTGGGTGGCTCAGTTGGTTAAGCGGCTGCCTTCGGCTTAGGTCATGATCCCAGCATCCTGGGATCGAGTCCCACATCGGGCTCCTTGCTCGGCAGGGAGCTTGCTTCTCCCTCTGCCTCTGCCTGCCACTCTGTCTGCCTGTGCTCGCTCTCTCTCTCTCTCTGACAAATAAATAAATAAAATCTTTAAAAAAAAAAAAAAGAGTATTAAAGTCCCCTAGTATAATTGTATTACTGTCAGTTTCTCCCTTTATAACTGTTAATATTTGCTTATATATACATGTGCTCTACTGTTGGGTATGTAGATATTTATATTTGTTATATCCTCTTGTTGGATTAATTTCTTTATCATGTAATGCAGTTCTTTGTATCTTGTTATAGTCTGTGTTTTAGAGTCCATTTCGTCTGATAGAAGTATTGCTACCCTGGCCTTTAAAAATTTTTTTTGCTTCCATTTGCATAAAATAAGTTTTTCCACCCATTCACTTTCAGTCTGTATTTGTTTTCAGGCCTAAAGTAGGCCTGAATAACATTGTAGGCAGAATAACATTGGCCTTGGATTTTTTTGTTTTTTGTTTTGTTTTTTTTTTAGGCATTCTGTCACTTTATGTATTTTGATTAGAGTGTTTAGTCCATTAACATTTAAATTAATTACTAATATATATGGAGTTATTGCCATCTTATTATTTGTTTTATGGTTATTTTTGTAGCTATTCTCTGTTCCCTTTTTCTTCCCTTGCTCTCTTCCCTGTGCTTCTTGATGGCTTTCTTTTGTGGTATGCTTTGATTCTTTTCTTTTTCTAATTTTTGTGTATCTATTATAGGTTTTTGATTTGTGGTTACTGTTGAGTTTATACATAGCATCTTAAGTGTGTAGTAGTCTACATTAAATTTATGGTCACTTAAGTTTGAGCACCTTTTTTTTTTAAATTTTATTTGTTTGACAGAAGGAAAGAGATCACAAGTAGGCAGAGAGGCAGGCAGAGAGAGAGGGGGAAGCAGTCCCCGCCAAGCAGAGAGCTCCATGAGGGTCTCGATCCCAGGACCCTGAGATCATGACCTGAGCCGAAGGCATAGGCTTAACCCACTGAGCCACCTAGGTGCCCCAAGTTTGAACACATTCTAAAAGCACTAATTTTTGTTTCCCTTCTCCATTTTATGCATATGATGTCATATTTTACATCTTTTTATTTTGTGTATTCTTTGATTTACAAAATTTTTTATAGATATTTTTTATAGATATGAGAGAGAGAGAGCCAGTACAAGTGGGAGGGAGGGGCATAGGAAGAAGCAGACTTCCTGCTTACCAGAGAGCCAGACATGGGACTAGATCCCAGGACCATAGGATCATGACCTGAGCCAAAGGCGGATGCTTAACCAACTGAGCCACGCAGGCACCCCTAAATATGACTATTTACATATTTAGTTTTTTACATAGTATTTTTACTACTCTTGTATTTAACCTTTATAGCGGCTTTATAACCTTTAATTTGTGGTTGCTTTTACCTGTGAATATTTTCCCTTTCATAATTTTCTTCTAATTATAGCCTTTTCTTTTCATCTAAAGAATTCTTCTTAACCTTTCTTATAAATCTGGTTTAGTGATGATAAACTCCTTCAACTTTTGTATATTTCCTTCTCTGTCATTATCTTTTGCCATTTTGCTTAAAAAAAAAAACAACAACAACAAAAACAGAACTAAGTTTCATGCCCAGTGTGGGGCCTGAACTAAGGACCCTGAGATTCAGAGTCACATGCTCTACCGAGTGAGCCACCAGGCACCCTACCATTTTACTTTATATGTTTTGGTGTGGCCCTCCTTGGGTTTATCTTTTTAAGGCTCTCTGTACTTCTGGACCTGGATGTCTGTTTCCTTCCCCAGATTAGGGAAGTCTTCAGTTGTCCTTTTTTTTTAAAGAATTTTTCCGCTCCTTTCTCTTTTTCTTTTCCTTCTGGGATCCCTGTAACGTGAATGTTATTACATTTGATGTCACTGAGTTCCTTTTACTTACTTACTTACTTACTTACTTATTTTGCTCTTTTTTCTTTTTGCTGTTTAGCTTGGTTGCTTTCCATTACCTTGTCTTCCAGATTGCTGATCCATTCTTTGGCTTCCTTTAATCTGCTGTTGAGTTCCTCTAGTATATTTTTTATTTTGGTTATTGGATTCTTCGGCTCTGACAGGTTATTTTCTATATTTTCTGTCTTTTTGTTGAAGTGCTCACTGAGTTCCTCCACTCTTCTCTCAAGTTTACTGAATATCTCTCTGAATATTATTTGGACTTCCTTATTATGTACATTGCTTATCTCCATTTCATTTAGTTCTTTTACTGTGATTTTGACTTGTTATTTTATATGGGACTCATTCCTCTGTCTTTTCATTTTGTCTAACTCTCTGTGTTTTTCTGTGTATTAGCTTGAGCAGTTATGTCTACTGGTTTTGAAAGTAGTGGTCTTTTGTAGAAGAGGTCCTGTGCTGCCTTATGGCACAATCCCCTCAGGTTACTAGAACCAGGTCCTCTAGGAATGTCCCCTGTGTGGGCTGCCTGCACCCTCCTATTGTAATTGAGCTGTGACTGCCTTCAGCCCAGCTGACTGCAGTGACCTCCTTTGCCTTCTGTGGATGAGCTGGGCAGGGTTTGGCTCCCATGTTGCTGAAAGGCCTGCCTGCAGCAACCACTGGCTTATTGGTGGATGGGCCCAGCTGTCAGCCTAGCTGTCTGCAGTTAGCCTCTCCTGCCATAGCTGTAGGCACACGAAAGGGCAGTGCTTGCTCTCTGTGCAGCCAGCTAAGAGCCAGGCTGCAAGAACTGTGGGCACACTGGTGTGTGGGTTATTTTTCCACTTCCCCAGGGCAAGAGTCACTTTGGAGTGGCGCTGGTCCAGCTGAGACAGACTCAGGGTGTGATGGGGCAGGAGCCACTTTGGAGGGACCCTTTCTCTGGGTTGGATGGGGTGGGTCTGCGGGGGAACACCAGGACAGGACATGTAGTGCTAGCAAGGTAGATGGAGAGTGTTAGCACTAGCTTCTGCAAGCATCTGGCTATCTGGTTTGGGAGAGTGGAAGACAAATGCTGCCTGCTAGCACTTTTGTTTCCTGAGAAATTTCCTGCAGTTTCTTGCCCTCCCCCCCATACACGTTCTGAGATTGGTCAATAAATCTTCTTTACTTCTACCCTAGGCACTTTTCAAACTGCTGCTTTTGTTCTGTTTCTCAGCCTAGTTATTTAGTATGCTGGTTCTTTATGTTCAGAGACTCCGTTTCCTCTCACCTGCAGCTCTCCCAGAATTAAGTTTCCTGAATTTTTAAAGCTCATAGAGTTAAGCCCTGCTAATAATTAAAGTTCTTAGAGTTAAGCTCGGCCCATTTTCAAAGTGGGCCCTTTGCAGTGTAAGTCCTGCCAGAGGTACCTGGTTTGGGGTCTGATCCTCTTGCCTCTCTGTGACGTGATGTACTCCTGATTTGTGGTTAGTCCCACCGAGAATTTGTTCTGAGCAAAGTCCCTGACCCACTACCATTTTCAGTGTGGCCTTCTCTCTATGATTACCTATGGAGGATCTGTTCTGCCAGTCTTCAGGTAGTTTTCAAAGTTAGTCACATAGATGTTGCTATTATCTCTGTGTGTCCCTGGGACAAGGTGAGCTCGAGATCTTCCTATTCCGCCATCTTTCTAAAACAAGTAGTATTTTTTAATTTTTTGGAAGAATTGTTATACTGTTTTCCATAGCAGCTGTGCCAGCATGACACAGAGGTTCCATTTTTTCCATATCCTCCATGTCATTGTTTTCTGGTTTTTTGATGTAGCCATAATGGGTTGGTATTAGTTCTTTAAATGTTTGGTGGAATTCACCAATGAAATCATTGGGTCTCAGGCTTTCTTTGTTGGTTAAGGATTCAGTCTCTTGACTCAATATAAATCTATTCATGTCTTCTAATTCTTGATGATTCAGTTTTGGTAGGTTCTGTGTTTTTAAGGATTTGTCCATTTCATCTAGGTTATCAAATTTGTCAGGGTACAGCTGTTCATAGTATATTCTTTTATAATTCTTTTTATTTCTGTAAAATTTGTAGTAATGTAATTTCATTTTTTATTTCAGTACTTGAGTCTCTTTTTTTTTTTTTTATTAGTCCATCTAGCTAAAGGTTTATTAGTTTTGTTGATTTTATTCAAGGAACTAACTTTTGGTTTCATTGATATTTCCCTAAAGGTTTTCTTTTCTCTAATTAATGCTATAATCTTTTTTATTTTCTTCCTTTTGCTGTGTTGGGTCAATTTGTTCTTTTTCTAGATTCTTGAGATATAAAGATAGGTTGTTGATTTGAGATTTTTCTTTTTTTTTTTTTTAAAGATTTTATTTATTTGAGAGAGAGAGAGCATGAGTGGGGGGAAAGGCAGAAGGAGAAACAGACTCCGCACTGAGCAGAGAGCCTGATGCTGGGCTCAAGCCCAGGACCCTGAGAACATGAACTGAGCCAAAGGCAGACACTTAACCAACTGAGCCATCTAGGCACCCTGAGATTTTTCTTGTTTTTTAAATATAAGCATTTATAGATATAAATTTCCCCCTCAGCAGAACTTTTGCTGCATCCCTGAGTTTTGGTTTTGTATTTTCATTTCCATTAATCTCTAAGTATTTTCTAATTTCGCTTGTGACTTTTTTTTATCCATTGATTGTTTAAAAGTGTGTGGTTTTATTTTTCACAAATATGTGAATTTTCCAGATTTATGTTATTGACTTCTAGCTTCATGCTCATGTGATGGGAAGATACTTTGTATGAGAACTGACTTTCTTTTTAAAGATTTTATTTATTTATTTGAGAGAGAGAAGGAGAGAGAGAGAGCACAAGTGAGGAGGAGAGGGAGAAGCAGATTCCTCGCTGAGCAGGGAGCCCCTACGTGGGGCTTGATCGCAGGACCCTGGAATCATGGCCTGAGCGGAAAGCAGACGCTTAATCAGCTGAGCCACCCAGGCACCCTGATAGCTGTCTTTTAAAGTTTTTAAAGTGTATTGAGACTTAATCTGTGACCTAACATATGGTCTGTCCTGTAAAATATAAAATGCACTTGATAATAATGTGTATGCTGTTATTGTTAAGTATTCTGTATATGTCTGTTAGATATAGTTAGTTCCTTCTGTTAAGTCATCTGTTTCCTTATTTTCCTTTAATCTGGTTGTTCTATCCATTATTGATAGTGGGTATTAAAGTGTTTAACTATTATTATACATCTGTCTCTTTCTCCCTTCAATTCCATCAGGTTTTGCTGTACAAATTTTCCTGGTCTGTCATTAGGTGCATAAATGTTTATAATTGCTATATTTTCTTGCCATATTGAGCCTTTTATTAATATATAGTGTCTTTCTTTTCCTCTTGTTACCTTTTTTTGATATAAAGCCTATTTTGTCTGTTATCAGTATAGTTCTCTCTGCTGCTTTGGGTTACTATTTGCACAGACTATCTTTTTTCCTTTTTTCGTTTGTAATCTGTCTATGTCTTTGGATCTAAAATGAGTTTCTTGAAGAAAGCATATAGTTGGGTCATATGTGTTTATTTATTCTGCCAGTGTTTGTTGTAGAGATTAATCCATTTACATTTAAAATAACTACTGAGAAGGAGGAACTTACATCATTTTGTTACTTTTGTCATTTCTATAAATATTTATTATTTTGTTCCTGTCATCTCTTACTGTTATTTCTATGTGCCTTTTTAACTTTTGTGTCCCTTATTTCCTGTAATATTATTTTATGTATGCGTGTTTAGTTGATTTTTTTGGTAGTGAAATGTTTAAATCTTTTTCTTATTTCTTTTTGTATGTATTCTATACCTCTTTTCTTTGTGGTTAACATGGCAATTACATTTAACATCCTAAAGTTATAAAACTCTGATTTGAATTTATACCAACTCATTTTCAATAACATACCAAAACTCTGCTCCATTACAGCTTCATTCTTACCTCTTCTGGTTGTTGATAGCAGAAAATTACATCTTTATATATGGTGTTCTCCAGAACATAAGTTAGTAATTCTTTTAAATGCATTAATCTCTTAAAATTAGATAGGAAACTATGTGTGGAGTTACAAACCAAAATGGCAGGGATACTGTCTTTTAGACTAATTGTTTTGTCTTTAGATGCATTGTTATAATAATACTAGGTTTTACATTTGCCCATATATTTACTTTTATTGAGATCTTTCTTTGTACAGCTTTGAATTACTGTCTAGTACCCCATCCTTTCACCTTGCAGGACTCCTTTGAGCTTTTCTTGCAGGGTAGGTCTAGTGGCCACAAACTCCCTCAGATTATCTGGGAATGCCTTAATTTACCCCCCTCACTTTTCAAGGACAGTTTTTCTTGTTTTGTTTTGTTGTTGTTTTTTGCAATGTCTCATTTATAGTTTGTTTGTTTGTTTGTTTGTTTTTCTTTTAACACTTGGAATATGTAGGCCTGTTGCTTTCTGGCCTCCAAAGTTTCTGATGAGAAATCTGGGGATAACTTCATTGAAGATTCCTTGTCTGTGACAAGGTGCTTTTTCCTTGGTGCTTTCAAGATTCTTTCTTTGTCTTTGTCTTTTGAAAGTTTGGTGAGTGTCTTTTGAAATATGAGTCTCTTTGAGTTTGTCTTACTTGGAGTTCTTTAAGTATTATAAAAACTAGTCCTTTGGGGCGCCTGGGTGGCTCAGTGGGTTAAAGCCTCTGCTTTCGGCTCAGGTCATGATCTCGGGGTCCTGGGATCGAGCCCCGCATTGGGCTCTCTGCTCAGCAGGGAGCCTGCTTCCTCCTCTCTCTCCCTGCCTGCCTCTCTTGCCTACTTGTGGTCTCTGTCTGTCAAATGAATAAATAAAATCTTTAAAAAAAAACACAAACTAGTCCTTTGTTGGAACTGTGGTTTGCAAATATTTTGTCCCAGTCTATGGCTAGTGTGTAGGGTCTGTAGGATCCTCTTAACAGGGTCTTCCAGAGAGCAAGTTTTTTAATTTTGATGAAGCCTAGCATATCAGTTTTCCCTTTTATGGGTCATGTTTTTAGTTCAAGTCTAAGAGCTCTTTGTCTAACCCTCAGAGCTCAAAGATTTTCTTTTATAGTTTTTTTTCCTTGAAAGTGAGTTTTATATATTTTATATAGATTTATATATTTAAACTTGTAATCTATCTTGAATTAATTTTTATACAAAGTATATGCTGTATCTCGAGGTTGTTTGTTTTTTGGTTTTGGGGGTTTTTTTTGGCCTATGCCTGTCCAATTTCTCTGCTACCATTTGTTGGAGAAACTGTCCTTATTCCATTGAATTCCTTCTTCTTAACCTTTGTAAAAAAATCATTTGGGCATATTTGTGTGGGTTTGTTTCTGGGTTTGAAATTATGTTCTATTGATCTGTGTGCTTATCCCTTCTCTAAAACTACACTGTCTTGATTACTGTAGCTATATAATAAGCCTTAAAATTGGGTACACTCAGGGCGCCTGGGTGGCTCAGTGGGTTAAAGCCTCTGCCTTTGGCTCAGGTCATGATCCCAGAGTCCTGGGATCGAGTCCCGCATCAGGCTCTCTGCTCAGCGGGGAGCCTGTTTCCTCCTCTCTCTCTCTGCCTGCCTCTCTGCCTACTTGTGATCTCTCTCTCTCCATGTCAAATAAATAAATAAAATCTTTAAAAAAAAAAAAATTGGGTACGCTCCCTCTTACTTCATTCTTCTTTGTTTTATTTTGGGGTTGTGTCTTTCCATATAATTTTATTTTATTTTATTTTTAAAGATTTCATTTGTTTATTAGAGAGAGAGCAAGTGTACGAGAGCCAGATATGGACTTGATCCCAGGACCCTGGGGTCATGACCTGAGCCAAAGGCAGGCGCTTAACTGACTGAGCCACCCAGGCGCCCCTCTGTATAATTTTAGGATCAGTTGACCTAGTTGTACAGAACACCTTGGGATTGTGATAGGAATTGCATTAAGCCTGCAGATCAATTTGAGAAATAACATCTTTACAGCACTGAGTCTTCTAGTCTATGAACACATGTCTGTTTTTTTAAATATTCTTTCATTAATTTCATCAGCACTTTGTAGTTTTCAGCATATGGATCCTATACTTCTTTTGTTGAGTTTATACTACAGTATTTTATTTTCTTTGTTAATTGTTAATGATATTGTGTTTTTGATATTTTAGTTTGCATGTATTCATTATTAATATATGTAAATGTGATTGATTTTTATGTATTGGTTTTAAAAGTTTAAAAAGTAGCTTTTTATTACTATTTCCTTCTTCTGTTTTTTTATTTATCTGTAGGTGATTTGTAGAATTGTCTTAGAGACTATTCTAACATACTGGATAATTAATTGTAAACACTCATGCAAAGGCAGTATTGTTATTTATAGTTTATAGTTTATACATTTAACCTAAAAATTTGCCAGGTTAGTATATGGCAAAGGTGAGATTCAAACCCAAGCTTATACAGAGCTATTTACTATCTCAGGTTAAAAAAATTTTTTTGAGGGCACCTGGGTGGCTTAGTGGGTTAAGCCTCTGCCTTTGGCTTGGGTCATGATCTCAGGGTCCTGGAATCAAGCCCCACATCAGGCTCTTTGCTCAGCAGGGAGCCTGCTTCCCCCCTCTCTCTCTGCCTGCCTCTCTGCCTACTTGTGATCTCTCTCTCTCTCTGTCAAATAAATAAGTCTTTAAAAAAATTTTTTTAAAGCATTTACATGATATATTTTGTAAAAAATTTGATTCCTAAAAGTGATATCTAGACTAGATTTGCTTGGTATTTCAATACTTATTTTTCTTCTCTCTGTAGAGAATGTACAAGTATCTGCTAACATTTTGTGCATTGGGAAATGTTTGATTTCATTGTCTTTACTCAGTGCTCATAAAGATTTTTTTGTATTTGAAATTTAAGTTTTCACCAGATTGGTATCCATTTATTCATTCTTTCATTTACCATTTATGAAGGTAGGTATTATGCTAGGTACTAGATATACAGAGATGAATTATACATTACTCTCTACTTTTAATTTGACTATAGCAAAGTAAAGAAGACTAACAGGAAAGCAGATAAATACAGTAGAGGATGGTAAGTGATCTGATGAAGGTATAGTTGCTACACAGCAGTGTGCTGGAGCTGGCTTATGGCAGCACACAGAAGTCAGTTATTAAATAGTCAGAAACTTTGCAAATCCGTTTTACTAGTGGTAGCTTAAAATTGGCTGTGGTAGGAGTATTTACACCATGGAAATCGGCAAATGCTATAAATAGCGCTTTCTCTTTTTTTCCTACTTTCTTTTTTCCCATCAGGACATCCAGTTTACTGACATACCATGTTGGTACAGGAGCAGAGGTATTAAGTCCATTCCTTTACCTCATTGCAACATTAGCCCATTCTGCATTATCATAAGTTGTCACAGGACCAGCTGCTTCTAGTGATTTAAGCAGCAGCCTCTCACCAACATGGTGGCCGTTACCCTTTTAGATGAGGAAAGCAAGATTAAGTCTAAATTCCCTGTGGGTTCTGTTTTTATTCCAGAGATTATAAAGCAGCTAACATCAAAATCAACTTGTACGTTGTCAATGAACCATGGCTCTACTCACTGGCCTGGTGCTCCAGGATTCACTCAGTGACCACAGACAACATTCACATCCTGAGTCAGCTAGATCAGCCTTACTTCCTCATGGTGAGTTGGCTATCCAGGTTGTTCTTTCAATCCTTGTACAGTAGGAGGCTAAGTCCCTTACCCTACCCGTACATTGTCCACTGTGCAGGCCTCTTGGGAGCTACTTAATAGCAGAGACCTCTATGATGTTGGAGATGAGACATTCTCCCTTCTGTCACCCACATCCCTCTGTGATTTGCAGAAAGAAATTAGTATTGTTATAATATTGTCGTTTATTGAATCTTCACAAATGTGTTTTTCATGCATTATGTAATTTGACCCTCTGAGTTACTCATTTTTATTATTCCTATGAAGAAACTGAAGTTTGAAGATGTTAACATTTCACACCAGTTAGAATGGCCAAAATTAGCAAGACAGGAAACAACGTGTGTTGGAGAGGATGTGGAGAAAGGGGAACCCTCTTACACTGTTGGTGGGAATGCAAGTTGGTGCAGCCACTCTGAAGAACAGTGTGGAGATTCCTCAAGAAGTTAAAAATAGAGCTTCCCTATGACCCTGCAATTGCGCTACTGGGTATTTACCCCAAAGATACAGATGTGGTGAAAA
>PISX010015212.1:0-50372 GCA_004024625.1 Mellivora capensis | reverse complement strand
AATTATCATATGGTTTCACTTACTTGTGGAGCATAACAAATAACATGGAGGACATGGGGAGATGGAGAGGAGAAGGGAGTTGAGAGAAATTGGAAGGTGAGGTGAACCATGAGAGACTATGGACTCTGAAAAACAACCTGAGGGGTTTTGAAGGGGCGGGGGTGGGAGGTTAGGGGAGCGTGGTGGTGGGTATTAGGGAGGGCATGTATTGCATGGAGCACTGGGTGTGGTGCAAAAACAATGAATACTGTTACGCTGAAAAGAAATAATAAAAAAATAAATCTTGCTTCTATTTTGTTGTTATAGCATTATATAGTAAGGACAAAGTGAATTCAGCAATTCATTGTCAAATGTTGTCTTGTTTTCTGAGTTCTATAACAAATAACTGTAAGAACAAAGAACAGATGATCCAAACTGTTTTTAATGGAAATTAACTATCTTTAAGCTCTTTTCAAAATTGTATTTTTTAGATTTACATGGCAGAAAACTAATACCAGGGGATACTAAGTTCTGATTAATTGCGTCTATACTTAACACCTTTTTCTCAGGATCATAACTAAGGCTTAGTTGCTGACCTAATCAGAGAGGGAAGCCAGATTCACTACGCCTGTGGTACACCTGATTCACCTCCATTAACCAATGTGGGCCATCCCGTCCTCACCTCCTCTGACTCTGCAGCTGGTACAGCAAGGGTGAGAAATAAGGATGAAGCACCACGTGACAGGACTGAAATATGTATGTCTACACTGCTTTTTACGGTCTGTTGTTTCTGGAGGCTACAGTCCACATGCTTCTCTACAGCAGTTACACAAACATTCTATGTAACTTTTATTCAGCTTCCCTTCTTGCAGTTACTGCCCTCTGCTTCCTGTGCCCCCCACAGCACCCTTCAGTGAAGCGCAGTTTTGCTCCAGTGCCCTTCCTTAAGATCTCAGAGGACCTCTCAGTTTGCCACAACTGAAGATTTCTGTTCAGCATTTAGGTACCTACAACTCTCCGGAAAGATATCATAAAAAGGACACGGATTTAAAGGTGAAAAGAGCTGTTTTTAAATTTCTGGTCCATCTTACAGCACCTTAGTTTGCTCATTTGTAAAATGCTGTTAATTATTTACAGATCACTGTGAGGGTTAATTATAACATCATACTCTAAAGCTCCAAAAAAAAGTAAGTTCCTCTGAACCCATATGCTGATTGAGTAAAAAACATAGTATTCAGTCAAGACCTCTCATCCAACCTCCAGATTCATTTTTCCATCTGCCTCTGCTACCCAAGCCTGAAATCGAGTCATTTCATCCTTCCTTCCAGTTTGTCCAATCCCCGTGATTCTAACCAGTCAGTAAGGCTCTTCTGTTTCTCTAGTCTTACTTCCTACTCTCCATACCTTACCACTCCTTGGTTTCTTCAGTCCAACAAACGTTTACTGCTTACTAGTGCCAGGCACGGGGCTAGATGCTGAGAAAGGGAAGATGAGTAAGATGTGGTTCTTGACCCAGGAAAGTTTAAATTCTCCTGGAACTGAAACTAGACTCTAAAGACTAACAAATACAATGCAAGCAAGAAAAGTTTATAAAGTGCTTTAGGGATGTCGAAGAATGAGGCTGGGGTGTGGAAGGATGGAAGAACAAAATGAAGGGAAAGAGCCTCCAGGAGGACTTCAGAAGTGCCTCTTGATTTGTGAACTCCTCACTCCCCCTCCACTCATACACATTCTCCCTATTTCCCTTTTGAGATCCTTGAGCAAGACAGAGGACTTAGCCAGGCAGGGGAACTGCAACAACAGACATAAGAAATCAGCAGTGATACACAAGGATGGGGGCATGGAGAGGACTGAATGTCATTCTGAACTCTAGAGCAGGGATTGGCAAACTACAGTCTCCTACCTCTCTTCGTATGGTCAGCAAACCAAGAGCGGTCTGTACATTCTCAAATGGTTGAGGGGGGAAAAAAAGAAAAAATTACTCATAACATGAAAATTTTAAGAAATTCAAATTTTAGTGTCCATGAATAAAGTTTTATTAGAACAGGGCCATGCTCATTTGTTTAAGTACGTCTATGGCTGTGTTCAGGCTACAATGGCAGACTAGATGACGAAGACACTATGGCCTGAAAAACCCAAGATAATATACTATTTGACTCTTTATAGGAAAAGTTTGCCATTCCCTGTTTTAGAGTCTTAAGACACCGATTAGAGGACAAGGAGGTTGGAGAGAAAGGTAGGGTCTAGCAGGGCCTCGTATTAAGGACTTGGATTTGCTCCTCCAATCTCAGTGATGAGGAATCAACATAACTCTATTTCGCATGAAACTGTTCTTATTGATGAGTTCATTTGGGCGGTAGGGGAAAGGATAAATTAAAGTGATGAAAACAAAATTAAGGAGATGGGGAAAGGGCTCAGAAAATAATGTAGCTCAGGCAAAAAAGCTTCCAGCACTTCCTATCACCGCCAAATTGTCCTTCATCCACTTATCACCACCTAACATTTCACTACCTGTCTGATTCCCCCTACTCAAATGTAAGCTCCAAGACTGGGAGAAGTTTTCTTAGTTTTAATATTGAAGGGCATATATATTATCTTCAGGGCTTAGAACAGTGCCAGCAATATAGCCTGCATTCAAAAAATATCTGTCGATAATTGTTGTTTATTTGTTCAGTTCTGCTCATCACTATCTCCAGCTTCTAGTGGACATGCGGTGAGCGCTCCATCAACACGCTGAACGAGTCGATCCGTGAACAAACGGAGAAGTCTATCTTCCTACAAAGAAACTTCTAATTTTCAAGCCTCCTGTCCTTGTTTTTAGATCATCATTTCTTAAGGAGTCCCTCATAAAATATTTGCCTCACAGATCAATCACTGACAGACAAAGAAGACCATCACCCCAAAACTCTCTTCCATTTTCAAGCCTGTGTCTTTGTTTTCATGTAATCTTTACCCTGTCCTTTCTGTCCAACCGGTTTACAGACACTAGCGTGCTTAATTAAGTCCTTAAATATCGCACCGGGAGGCACGGTAAGTGTTACTCGTTGACCAAGTTTCTGAGCCCACGGGATACAAAGTAAAAGTAACCACACACGGGGTGGGACAAGCCCCCTAACGGCAATTCCTTAGCAGCTTGGCTAGACCTCAAGATTTCAAAGCAGGCCCGGAGGGGAGCCCAGGTGATGCAGCTACAGGCCCACACGCCACGC
This sequence comes from Mellivora capensis, assembly GCA_004024625.1. NCBI lineage: Eukaryota > Metazoa > Chordata > Mammalia > Carnivora > Mustelidae > Mellivora > Mellivora capensis. The sequence continues at coordinate 47,184 of PISX010015212.1, read as the reverse complement.
TGGGGCAGCTGGCGAATGGGGGCAGCAAAAGCCCAGCAGGGTAACGACGCCCCCGTTAATCCTGCCCCTCCCCAGGTCCCACGCCACCCACAAAGGCAGCTCGAGTCCAAGCCCGCGGCCCGCTCACCTTCAGCCCCTGCGAATCCATGGTTCCCACGGGGCCGGGTCGCAGGCCTCCAGGACGAACGCCCTCCGCAGGCCTGCGGAAGCGCCAGGGGCTCAGGGTCCCGCAGCCCAGGCCCAAACCCCGCTCGCGCTCTGGGACGCGGCGGGAGGGGCGGGGTGGGGCGGGGCCGCGCTGCCATTGGCTGCCGGCGGCAGGGGGCGGGCTCTCAACGCAGGGATTTGCGGGGAGGAGATGCTGCGGGGGAGTTGCTGCTGCGTGGACCCCCGGCAAGGGCTGCGGGGGGGGCGGGGGCAGAGGAGGAGCGACCAATGGTGCAGAAGGCGAAGGGGTTTCAGATGAGGGAACGGCCCTGGAAGGACAGCGGGTGGGCGGGTCCGAGGATTTAGAATGAAGGAATAAAGGAAATAGGGGAGGAAGTAGGAAAAAGAACAGTGTTTCCCATCGCTGGCTACAAAGAAAGACACCCTTTTCTGCCCGTTTGTGTAGAGGCCGGTTCCCGCAATGCGGCTGTTTGGAGGTCAGACCAGTGCAGGGAAAAACCTTTAACTTCTACATGTAGTAGTTGTATTATCGCCGCAAGGTGGCGCAGAGAAGTCGCAGTTCTTAACAGAAAGGTGATAAGCTTCTTGAGCTCTCGACGGGCATTGTTGCCACCCGATGTTTGTTGTTCGAATGCGCATTAAATTAGTCCTTTTTTTCTACGAGCTCTGATGATAGAAGCATTTCCCCCCCCAGGATTTTAAGTTGACAAAATTACTTCCTGTACATAGGGCACCCCGATGGCTTAGTCGTAGAGCATGTGACTCTTGGTCTCCCGGTCCTGAGTTCTAGACCCACCTTGGGTGTAGAACTTATTTAAGAAAAGAATTAATTCCTATGTGAACTTTTATGTTTGCACCCATTAGGCAACTCTGTCAGCTGCTCGTAGATTTCTTGAGGTCAGAGAATTAAACTGAAATATAATGAAGTTAGAGAATTCCTATTTCTGCTTCATGGTACTTTATTGAGGTTTAAATGTTCTTTGTAGCTTCCAAATTTCCATCCCATTGTTAATTATTTTAGTTGATATATTTGGAAGTTATTATAATCAAATTTTAAATTTGTTGAGGAGGAGGGGTGCCTAGGTGGCTCTGTTGGTTGAGCTGCCGACTCTTGAGCTTGGGCTCAGGTCATGATCTCAGGGTGGTGAGATGCAGGCCAGCGTTTAGCTGCTGCTCAATGCAGAGTCTGCTTCAGATAATCTCTCCCTCTCCCCATCCCCCTCGTGCTCACTCCCGCTCTGTTTCTCACTTAAATAAATAAATGTTAAAAAAAAAATTGTTGAGGAGGCAATGAATATTAGTTTTTTTCCATGCTAATAGGTTAGGTAATGACAACTTAGAAGGAAAAAGTGGTTACTTTCCCAGACTTCAAGGCTAGGTAACATTTTTCATTGGTTTCCTTTTAAAGAGTGATCCACCCAAAAAGGCACATATTGTTTCATGAGGATTATTTTTTTGTTTTCCATATATATAATCAAGATAAATAGTTGTGGTGCTGGTCTGATTTTCAAAGCACTGGCATAATCTGCACTTGGTATGCAGCAGAAAATGCCACAAGCCATGGTGCTCACCAAAGTATATAATCTTGAACTTTTCAGTTTTGATTCGAAGTGAAAAGCTCACCTGAAAGAAAATACCAATGATGTGGTTAAAGGAACAGGTAGTCCAGCCACCTTTCTGAGAATTTTGAAGTCTAAACTTCGACTGTCAGACCATTGGAAGGCTACATGCTTGGACCACACTTGATCTTAGCCAGAAACATGCGATTGCATGCTAGGATTATATTAATTTAACCCTTTACAGAATTTCCTTTATTGAATTTTGTTCTAAGTTTAAATTATTTAACACAAAACACCATGCCTGGCACTCCATGAGTGTCCATTGGATTAAATCTACTTTGGGAATTGGCTTTGACACTCCTGGCAACTTGATGTTCTTTGCATAAGGTAAGAAGTTTCTTTTGGATCCCAGGCCGGGAAAAAGTGTCTTCTCTGAAAAACTAAGGAATGTATTCCTCAGCTCAAACATTATTATTGGTTCACTTTTGTCTACCAACATTTCAGTGTGGCATCTAAGACCCTTCACCTCATTGTCTTTTCAAACCTGTTTTACCCCTCCCGGAGTCTTTATTCCAGGCAAATGGAACAACCATTCTTTCTTCTGGGAATGCTTTCCCCTACTCCGAGCTCTTTCTCCATTTGCGAAAATCTACTCTTTCTTCAGAGTTCATCTTAAATCTCATTCTGTAGGAAGGCTATAGAATCACCATAACTGGATGGATTGCATGGGATAGTGAGAATATGGTCTCTCAGACCTCAGGTAGAGCTCTTGTCTGTTCACTTTTGTGATTTAGGAAGAAGTAATTTCCTGAGACTTAATTTCCTTATTTACCAAAGAAACCTCACACTTGACATACATGGAGAGTTCCTGACATACCCTAGGCATTCTACAACCAGTAGTTTCCATTAAACGTATGGTGCCCTGCAAGACCTACAGCTTTGTATATTCTTTGTATTATGGTCTTGGTGTACTGTTTGTTAATTTAATCTTGTCTATTATACGGTGAGCACCTTAAGGCCATGCATGCAGTGTAGTGGGTAGGAGCTTAGTCTCTGGAGATAAATCACCTGGGATCATATCCTAATACTATTATTCACTAGTTATACATTTGGAAAATTTACTTAACCTCTCTGTGTTTCAGCTGTAAACTGAGACTAATACCCCAGAAAGCTGTTAAGAAGATTAAATGAGTTAATATTTAATGGACACAGGAGTATTAGGTATATGGTAAGCTTTGAATAACTTTAACATATAACTTTTTGTACTCCCAACTTCCAAATATTGAATATAGTATTGCTTCTGTAAGCATTTAGTTAATCTTGTAGGACTGTTGAGGCCCTTCAGTTTGTCTCTGTTTGGTTTTCTTTTCCCCTATTCTTAAACTAAGCTACTTTTATCTATGCTATTTCATTATATATTCTAGAAGTTAAAGGAAAACATTTATGGAAAAGAAGTGATTCTGGTGAAGATAAAAGTAAAAGTAGGAGAAAAATAAGACAGAGATATGGAATTTGGAATCTGGTAAGAACTTTAGAGTTGACTGTACAACTCTTTATTTTACAAAGGAGTAAAATGAAATCCGAAGATATGAAATAATCCACCCAAGGTCTCACAGTTTTCTACTTCCAAAGCAGTTATGAATAATGGATAAGACAAAGTGTTTATCTTTTCTTCTTAAGGCTATTACTCTAAAGTTGAAACAGGAGATAAAGAGGTTAAAAATGTGTGAAATCCAAATAAACTAGAACACAGTTCATTCTCAGCGGTGACATCATGGAAAAGTTAGAGGTTAACTGAAGTCAGGAATTTGTTATGGCTCTGACTCTTAATAACTCTGCAACTCTGGGCAAGTTGTTAACCTTTTTCTGCTTTAGTTGATACATTTATAATGAGTAATTGGAAATAGGATTATAATATCTGCTTTGTCAATGTATAGACTAAATGAGGTTATAGTAAGGTCTTTAAAAAATTGAAACTGTGTAAAAGCTCATAGCACATTTATGGGAAAACTTCATAGGACAGTTACAGGAAAGTTCCTTAATTCATGAGCTGTTTGACTAAGGGGCAACCACCTTACCTCTCTGAGATTAAGATCTAACCTTTCATATGTTGTCTAGTGCTCTTTTCCAAAGAACACAGTACAAAAGTACCATATTTTTGAATCATGTATGAAGCATGGTATCTGCTAACATAAAAAAAACGTGATTGCCATAACTCATCCATTTAAAGTTCTACAATTTTATTCACTTAAGTTGAGGAGAAGGCAGTAATAGTCAGGCACCTGCTTTTCACATTTGTTTTGCTTAATAACACTATAGAGGAAGTTGAAGAAGCAATCTAACTTCTAGCAATGTACTGTTTAACCATTCATTTCATTAACCAAATGTTTAACGAGTGCCTATGACAGGACAAAATTCTCATTCCTGCCGTCTTATATTTTCAAGTCTAGTAAAGGTAGACAGATATTGAATAGGTAGTCACAAAAGGAAATGAGTAAATTACAAGTAATGACAGCTTTAAGAGCTGTTTTAAGAAGTGCAATTAAATGATAGACTAAATTGGGTAGTTTCTTCACAACTTTGGGGATTAATGTATTAAGAAAGAAGTGAAATTAACATCACTTGTTACAGTCCAGAGACGACTCCTACTCAAATCTTACAATTGACTCATTTTCAACCACTGATATTTTGTTTTTCTTTAAAAATACCCAAGCAGCTCAGATATCTGATGGCTAAGAACTTCCTGATAACAGAAAAATTTGCTTCTTGCTCACCTATCATAAGCAATGACTATTTTTACTTAAATGCCCTGATGGAGACTTACCAGGAGAGTTATTTTTTTCTTGGTTTTCTTGATTATATGTTGACATTTCATTTATGCAAAAGCAGGAGAAAGAAGATACAGAAAACTACTTTTCAGAAGAGCTTGGTATTTTGAAATAGAAATAAATGACTAATTTAAATGCTGACAACCACGATGCGTAGAATATCTTCACGAGATGCCATTTGTCTTTCTTTCTACTCCTTTCAAGAATCTTTATCTGGTTGATAAAATAAGAATGAAGAATAGTGATAACTCCCCCTTCAGCCTAGAATTTACTCACTTCGGTCCATGTTTATAGTTGAAAGAAAAATCTTACCCAACATCAGATTCACACTGTTATCTCCCTAGATGCTCTATTATTTCTGGAGGTAAGATAACCAGAGGTCTGTTCTACTTTTTATCCTAGGGTTGAGAAAAATCAGGCTTTTGCTTTGTAGGTGTCTCTTGTTAACTTTGTTTATAGCAGTGGTTCTAACTAGTCACCAACATTCCTTAGAGGCAACACATGCTAATGTAAAATGTAGAGTTTGCCAAAATAAGTGAGGGAAGAGTGGCTTCATGCCCAGTACACATGAGGTCATGACGGTTGCTATGCTCTAGTGCAATTGTCTTTGAGAATGTCGGATATAAGTTTTCTCCCTGACCTTCCTTTCTCTGCCTTTCCCATAGGTCTCTCTCTTCCCTGTATCCATTTCAGCATTTGTGTTAACAGCCACTGTATGATAACCTCTGCTCCACTGAATTGCCTCTCCCCACTTGTCATTTCAGTGTGCTTGCCCTAAATACCTCTTATTCCTCCAACTTTGACTTCTTCATCTACCAGAAACTAGGCCAGAAGCTCATTAGCATGTCACCTTACCCTGAGGCACATGGCGTTCCCTCTACCATGCAGGCACTGGAGTCCATCTCCCCTAGGAAGAGCACCTCTCCCATTCAGAGTGATGCCTGGAAGCAGAGCTTATCTTTCCCTCTGACAGCTGAGGAGATTTTTTTTTTTTTCCCCTCACCTCAAAGTTTCCAGGTTTTCTCTTTTCACATCCAACTCCTGGCTTCTCCTTCACAGGGCCCTCCTTGTTGACCCTACCACTTATCTGAATTAGCTGAATTAAAACAGCTGGAGCTCACACCACAGGATCCCTGCTCATAAATCAGTTTATAACGGGGCTTTAATTTGTGGCAGTATGTTTTTCCTCAGCTCTTTACTTTTGGAATTTTCAAACATGTGAAAAGTTGAACAATACAATGAACACTCCTACACTCATCCCCAGAAAACTTTTCTGAGATGCTCATTTGTATTGCTCTCCGGATTTTCCATTCTCTTTGATTTACGTAGATGACCAGGCCAATCATATTTTCTAGCAGGGTGGAAGCAAAAGTCTTTAGAAATGTGCTGCCCAATGAAGTAGCCACTAGCCACATGAGGCTGTTTAAATTTACATAGCTAACATTGGACACTACATCAAAAACTAATGATGTACAATATGTTGGCTAACTGAACATAATAAAAAAAAATAAAAAATAAAATAAATATATATGTGAAAGAAAAAGAAACCGATAATGGATAGGATAAAATCTGCAAGTGAATTATAATACATATTTGAACAGTGTATACAGAAAAGTAGAACCCATTAACAGGGTATTTCTTGGGGAGTTGGGGAGAGGGATTGAGAGAACAATTGCATTTTCTGCATTACACACATCTAAATGTTTGAAATATATTTAAATACAGTTTTTAAATGTCAGAGAAAAATTTTAAAAAATAAATTTCCATAGTTAAAATAAATATTAAATTCTTCAGTTGCTATAGACACATTTCAGATGCTCAGGAGCCAAGTGTGTAGAGGACAGCACAGAGGATAATTTCATCATCTCAGGAAATTCAGTTTTACAGCACTTTAGAAGACTTTGGGATCTTTCATAAAGTAAAAGATCTTTTATAAAGGGTCTAGGTTTCTTGGTGGGAAGAAAGGGTCAGAGAAATGCCACTCAGGGAAGAGAATGAGGAGCCCTTTCCAGAAACAGAGACAGAGACAAAAGTGAATAGGATCCTATAATTTCAGGCTTCCACCCTCTAATCTGTGGCAGTGCACCCAGAGGGAGAGGAATTTCAGATACATGGTGGCATGGTGTACCCAGGAGAGTTGATTCCATAATACCGACCTCTATAATACTGACCACTTGGGTTTGGACAATAAGGATGTCATCAGAAGCTCTCTTGGACTGGAGGGTCAAGAAACTTCTCCCATTTTTCTGAACACCATATGAGCCTCTTGGATTCTGGTTGAGTCCTGGCTGAGGAGGTTGTTAATAATGAGTGGAATTCATTTCCTGGCAATCCAATGGACTGATGCTGAACTTTGGATTTTATTAGATGTAAAGGAAGAAAAAGAAATAGGAATTTTCTGCATACCCGTGAATTTGGGGACTGAATTTCAAGCCCGCTAAAAATAGTGACATTGTCTTTGGTAATTATTTGAAACATGTACATGTATTTGAATAGTGTGTGGGTTTTTGGCCACTGGGGGACATTGTTGCCTCATGCATAAGACAAACAGTGGTTCTCAAGCTTGAGCATATATCATAATTACCTGGAGGACTTGTCCAAACCCAGATTGCTAGGTTGCCACCTGCAAAAGTTCTAGTTTAATTTGGGGGTGGGGGACTCAAGAATATTAATTTCTAACACATTCTCACATGATTGCTGAGGCTGCTGGTCTAAGGACCATGCTTTGAAACCTACTGTTTTAGTAAAAGTTGTAAAATATGACATTAAAACTACTTATTGAGCAAACTTGTTTCATCATTAGGGTATTATAAAGGATACAGAGAACAATCTAGATGCTATACTAATAACTGGCCTTAGTCTAGCATAGGAATGTTGTGTGGTATTTCAATAGTTAGTAAGAGCACTTTAGGAAGTCATAGTTTCTATACAGTTGAAGTTCATAGTTCAAAGGATGGAATGAAGTCTAAGACCAAAAAAACTTCATGGCTTCTGAAACTTAAGTAGCTTAGGTCTAAACAAAACTTGATCTCCTAATAATTGATTTAGAAGATGCCTCAAGATGTGTAGCCAAATATAACAGACCCTAAAACCTGATAATTTATTTCCCCACAATAATGCAGACAGTGTTAAGGAGACTAGATTTGGCAGGATAATCTAGGGTGAGGTTCTGTTTCAGAGTTGTGTTGGAGACTGAGACATAAGCTCTCTCATGAAATACGGCCTTCCAAAGCAGAAAGAAAATCATTTGTCATGGGTTCCTAAGATCTGGTGGCCTTTCTATAATGTTGTATCTTTTTCTCCTCCAGATAGTTATTCTAGCAAAATCAATGTGTAGATAGCAGCTATCCCTTCTCTCCAAAAATTCTTTGTATGCTGTCTTAAAAGCCTAGAAAATTAATTTAAGGTTTACTTGATTTACCATGTTAATTACAGTAGTTTATTGTTTTATGCTGCCAGAATTGGTTTTATTCTCAGAAAAATAATGTTTTGAAACTAGAATGCACCTTAAAAATCCTTTTCAAACTTTCAAAAAGTCTTTTCAAACTTTACATTTTGTAAATGAGATTCTAATGTTCAGGAAAGTTAAATGGTGAGTTCAAACTGTTATAGGTTTTTATTAGAAGAACAGTATTTCTGGTCTTCTAGAAGAGTGATGGACAAACAATAGCTTAGGAAGTTTGAAAGGTTAAGTAAAGGTTTAGATCTAATGTTACATGTAGTAATAAGTTATGAAAAAATGTGAACCAAGTTTTAAGAATATTTGTCTTTGGGCTTCTCAATTTCTACTGTGTAAATTTTACAGGCTTAATTTTGTTCTAATAATCATGTTTTGTAATTGTAATGAAAGTTGGAGATAATTCCTCTTTCAGAAATAAATGTGGCACTACTTTTCAATATTTTAAAAGAAAAAATGTATTGCTCAATGAGATAGCTTAAGTATAATTGTTCAAAGATAATTAAATTAAATTACATTATTTATTTATCATTCATAGATTCAGTTCCTATCCAATAGGAACTGAATAGCATCATCTGGGCTAGTAGCATTTGCCATAACTCCTCATTTTCATTCTCAAGTAGTCATTTTCTTTGAATAATAATGTGATGATATGTGGCTCCTGTCATCTGAAATATGGCATTGTTAAGCATGCTGCTTTGTGTTGAGTTTACTACAAAAAAAGTATTATTGACTTTATGTTTTTGATTGTAAATTCCAAGATATTGTGAGAAAATTTTTCAGTTTTCAATATCTATCCAAGTTCGTAGGTCATTAATTTATTCAACTTTTTAAAAAGTACAGTGCTGGCACTATTCTATACCATGTGAGATGACCGTGGTTCCTGTCTTTAGAGGTCTTTTGGTTGTAGAACTCTTTGTCCTGGAAGAGATGCTGGGAGATGAAAAATTAAAGAGCATCCTTTGAAGTCCCCTGCTTCAAGGAGAAGCACCTACATCTAACCCAACTGTCTAATGTAAACATGGAAAATGTGAATATCTTTAACCTATTTCAGAAATCTATCCAACAGAAATACTAATGGATTTCACAAAAATACTGGAACAAAGATATTCATTACAGTCTTGTTGGCTACAAAGAAAAATTGAAAAAATCTAAATGTGCATCAAGAAGTGACCCATTAATTAAATCTATAGAATGGAAGGCTATGCACCATTTAAAAAGAATGAGGTAGATTTAAATTTTTTTTTTTTTTAGGGTGCCTGGGTGGCTCAGTTGTTAAGCATCTGCCTTCAGCTCAGGTCATCCCAGTGTCCTGGGATGGAGTTGCACGTCAGGCTCCCTGCTCTGCAGGAAGCTTGCTTTTCCCTCTCCCACTCCCCCTGCTTGTGTTCCCTCTCTTGCTGTGTCTCTCTCTGTCAAATAAATAAATAAAATCTTAACATTTTTTTAAAAAGATTTATTTATTTGAGAGAGAGAGTGCATATGTGAGTTGGGGGGAAGGGCAGAGGGAGAGGGAGAAAGAGTCCCAAGTACACTCCCCACTGAGCTCAGAGCCTGATGTTGGGGTTCCATATCTCACTGCCCTGAGATGAAGACCTGAGCCAAAATCAAGAGTAGGATGTTAAACTGACTAAGCTATCCAGGTAGCCCAAGAATAAGGTAGATTTATATGTGCCAATTGAAAATATGCCCAGAATATATTAATTAAAAGGACAAATTGTGGAAAAATATGATATGTATACAACATGATATGTATACAATAATTTGCATACAAAGATGCTCGGAATGTTACTCAAGAAACTGTTCAAAAAAGAGAGTGAAAAAATAAGCTTATATACCTTTCTGTCCTGTTTTAATTCTTTTTCTGAAATAAAAGGCATTTGTTTTGTTTTCACAGCCCAATCAAAAACAAACAAAACCACATCACACTTCAATAAAGGTTGCAAAGACCAGTAGGTGCTAGTCCTGATCCCTATCATAATTTTTAATTCTCATGTTTATCATAAGAAGCTATTTGAATAGAAAAAAAGTGTTCCATAGCCCTAAAATATTAGAATGGTCAATGGCCAAAAGTTAGTCTTCCCTGTGTGATCTCTCTTGGTATTGGTAGTCTGTATCAATAAATGACCACTTGTGGTTTAGGTTGTCCTGCACCAAAAAACCATGACCCAATTGCCAAATTCTTTACCCCAGTGCTCAGCCGTTTTCCCCAGGGGGGAAAGGGGCATCTTTCCTAATTTTCACAAAGGTCTGTGTGAGCTAATTTTGTGTCCCTGATGTTAGAATTTATCATATGTGCTGAAGATTAAGTATTTTGTTCTGTTTATTCATCCCAGATTGCTGGGAAGTCTTTGGGCACCTCAAAGTATCATACTGAATCAAACTCTAACTTGAGGGTGTTCTGTGGTGATGCCAGCAGCTCCTGACCATTAAATATTTTATTGGCTAAATACTATCACCAACTAATGATGAGTTCCTGAAGTCCCTGAACCGTACCAGGCTGCCTACCACTAAGTGAGGGTTTCACAGACTTGTTGTTAATCATAAGACTCTCCTGGGGAGCTTACTATAGTTTTCTCTGGCCTCATTCTAACAGCATAACTCGACAGATATTTTTGAATCCTTTTCTAGAGATTCTGACATACTTTAAGGTGATGCTTAAAACTGTATTTTAGCTATTGCCCTGATAGGTTTTATAATTAGATAAGTTAAAAAGAAGAAGAAGAAGAAGAAGAAGAAGAAGAAGAAGAAGAAGAAGAAGAAGAAGAAGAAGAAGAAGAAGAAGAAGAAGGAAGAAGGAAGGAAGGAAGGAAGGAAGGAAGGAAGGAAGGAAGAAAGAAAGAAAGAAAGAAAGAAAGAAAGAAAGAAAGAAAGAAAAGGAAAGGAAAGAAAAGAAAAAAGAAAACTGCCCTAAGATTGTGGAAAGGTAAGAGAGGTTATATGCTAGGCTCAGAGACTTGGAGCTACCATGTTGAAGTTATCCTTGGATTGTTTTAGACACTTAAGGTGTAATCCAGGGAGAATGCCTTGGAAATACCTAGGTTTTGGTATGGAGAAAAGAGAGTGTGTTAAAGTTGTAAGACATACCTGGATGGTATACTAGAATCATGCAATTAACTGCATACTGAATTTTATTTTAGCAAATCATACAACCTCTGCTGTATTTGAATGAAGTCCTTCCTCACTCTCCTTGTTTCTGAAGAAAACTATTTCCAGGTACTTTCACCATTCTCCACAAATCCCATTATCCATTTCCTTACGTGTTTATATGATCACAATTTTGTAGTTACTATCTATAGTTTGCTCTGGCATTGCACCTATTTTAGGTTATCAGTCAGTTTAACTCAACAGACTTTGCCCTCAGTTTAGGCAAATGGCTATACTTACAATTGAGGTTGATCAAAGGCACAATCTGTTTGCCTTTAGAAATTTGTGTTTTCTATGACTGCAGGAAATAACTGCTGAACAAGACATTTCTTCACCATCTTTGATGAAAGATGAGCATTAATAATGCAGGTAAGAATCAAGCCAAGTGATGTTGAAGAGGAAACAAGGTCCAGAAGCCCTAATTCCTTTTAGAGGAATAAATTTAAAATGGCAAGCTCAATAGTTCCACCATAACAAAGAATGGGGTGAGTATTATATAATCTTAAGTTCTAAGGAGTTAAAAATCAATTTGTGAACTCGGAAATATTTATGTATATATATATATCTATACCTATATCTATGTCTTTATCTAAATAAAGATCATTGAATTTGGCTAATTGTAGCCTGGCAGGAATAGGACCCAGATTTGAGAGCATTAAAGAGAGAAAGAAGGCGTTTTGGAAGAATAAGTAGGCACAGGGTGGTATTTGAATCTTTTAGAACCACAATTTATAATGATATTATAATATATAAGAGGAAAATATCTTAGAGAGATAAATAACTCTTGAAAATAGAACTATTTTGAGCAAAGCTAAAAATTAATTTGTTCATTTGCTAAATACCTACTGAAAACATTCTGTGTGCAAAGCACTACAGAGGATAAAAGGCACTTAAAAGCCAGTCTCTGCCTACCAGACATTATCCGCTGTGTGTGTTCCTGTGGTGGAAATGGAGAGGGAGGGTGGTCGGAGGAAGCAACCACGTTCCAAACCACTGCATCCTTGCAGTTTAAGTGCCATATGAATGACATATATGAGGTGTCTTGGTTTGACTGGAAGAGTCAGTGTTTATGCCTGTTGCTTCTGCATGATCATTAATGGTCTCCTCCTCCTAATAGAACTCTCAAAACTGTTTGGGTTTGGACATATAATGTCCAAATGGGTTTGGACATAAAATCCCATGGGAGCTCATAGGAGAGGAAATTCTCTTGCAGTGATAAGCTACGAAGGAGCTATCACTGAAACTCAGAGTGGAGGTTTAGAGATGAGGAAGGTCTATAAGGCTAATGGTGTCTCATCATTTCTTGTCAGTTTCTCCCCCTAGTGTCTTAAATTATGTCTCTGCTTTGTCTCCTTTAAAGTCAAATCTTCTCTAGAATCTTCACTTCTACCTTCACTTATTGCACAAATGTCTTAATGATTCTTCATCACTATACGTTGGAGCCAAAGCCCTGATATGCACTTAGGACCCTTTATTATCAGACCCCTGCTTGGCTCTCAGTTGCTGCCAATACTCACTTTTGGGGGCACCTGGGTAGTTCAGTCCATTAAGCTAAGCAACTGCCTTTGGCTCGGGTCATGATCTCATGGTCCTGGAAACCAGCTCAGTCTCGGGTTCTCTGCTCAGCAGAGGAGTCTGCTTCTCCCTCTTCTTCTGCCCCCACTCCCCCCTGGTTGTGCTCTCTCTCACTCACTCTCTCTGCCTCTCAAATAAATAAATAAAACCTTTTTAAAAAGATACTCACTTTTCACTTTATTGTGAATGCTCTGAACGTGCCATGCCGTTTCCCATTTCCATGTGTGTCTTAGTGATCATCAGCAAACATGTGAATAGTAATTGCTATATGCTTGGAACTATTGATCTAAAAACTTCATTTGTATTAACTCATTTGATCCTCATAAAAATTTTTATTACCTCTTTACAGATGACAAAATTGAGAGGACAAAGTGTTAAGAAACTGTTCAAGTTTGTTCAGCTAGTAAGCAGTAGAGCTGATAATTGAATCCAGGAAATCTATCCTGTTGACCACTATTCTATAATATTTATGCCCCTCAGGCTGCCCTGCCCCTCTTATTCTTCAAACCCAGGCCAGCATTCACTGTCGTAATTGTTCCTGTATCCTCCCATAGAGTTACTCATCCATCCCCGTGTATACTCCATAACGCGTACTTACTTACTTTACTGAACTAGAAGGATAACCCACAATAACAGATACTGGGAAAGCAGGTCGACTTCCGGGTAGTTTTGTTGGTGGCTGAGGGGAATAGGATGTATTCAAATCACTTTGGCCTTAGTAAGTAGAAAGTGATAGTTGAAATGCAAGTATAAAAGACCAAGAGAAAGTTGAAATTGCAGCAACAGCTCAGCAAAAAAGCTGAGGGTGTTGTGTAAATACAAAAGGAGAGAAAAGTTAATTAAATGATAAAGACAAAGATTCTAAAATATAGGAAGAGACCGAAAATAGTTAGTTTTATGGAAGGCAAAGGAAGATGCAGTTCAATAAAGGAAGTGTTGATGATGATCAACATCAAATTCTAATAATCTTTCAAATATGATAAGGACTAAATAAAGATCATTGAATTTGGCTAATTGTAGCCTAGCAGGACTAGGACCCAGATTTGAGAGCATTAAAGAGAGAAAGAAGGCATTTTGGAAGAATAAGTATCAGCACTGGGTGGTATTTGAATCTGTTAGAGCCACAATTTATATCAAACAGCTTGATTAAGAAAGATAAAACTTATATCTTAATGCTTTCCCAAAACATCCGCCCCCCCACACACACATTTTGGCAACGTTTGCACAGGATAGTGAATTTGTTAATATCTTAATGAGCAAATTAAACTTTCTATAATAATATATTTTTTCATGAAAAATTTACACTTAAAATACAACTTCCTATAAGTAATAAGAAAATATTTACAAATTACATATCTGATAAAGGGTTGGTATCCAAAATATATAAAGAACTTATAAAACTCAACACCCCAAAAATACATAATCCAGTTAAAATTGGGCAGAAAACAGAGCACCTGGGTTGCTCAGTTGATTAAGCGACTGCCTTTGGCTCAGGTCGTGATCCCGGAGTTCTGGGATCAAGTCCCACATCGGGTTCCCTGTGCTCTGTGGGAGCCTGCTTCTCCCTCTCCCTCTGCCTGCTACTCCCCCTGCTAGTGTGTGCTCTCCTCTCTCTCTCTCTGTCTCTGTCAAATAAATAAACATTTTAAAAAATGGGCAGAAAACATGAGTAGACATTTTTCCAAAGACATCCAGATGGCCAACAGACACGTGAAAAGATGGTCAATATCACTCATCATCAGAGAAATACAAATCAAAACTACAATGAGGTGTCCCCACACACCTGTCAGAATGGCTAAAATTAACCCAACAGGTTTTGGCAAGGATGTGGAGAAAGGGGAACCCTCTTACGCTATTGGTAGGAATGAAAACTGGTACAGCCACTATGTAAGATATGGAAGTTCCTCAAAAAATTAAAAATAGAATTACCTCAGGAATTGCACTACTAGGTATTTACTCAAAGGATACAAAAATATCAATTCAAAGAGATACATGCACTTCAATGTTTACAGCAGCATTATCAACAAGAGCCAAATTATAGAAAGAGCCCAAATGTCCCTCAACTGATAAATGGATAAAGAAGATGAGATAAATTTATATAATGGGTTATTACTCAGCCATAACAAAGAATGAAATCTTGCCATTTGCAACGACATGGATGGAGCTAGAGAGGCAAGTCAGAGAAAGTAAGTCAGAGAAAGACAAACACCATACAATTTTACTCACACGTAGACTTTAAGAAACTAAACAAATGGACATGGGGAAAAAGAGAAGCAAACCAAGAAACAAACTCTTAACTACAGAGAACAAACTGAGGATTACCAGAGGGGAGGTGGGTGGGTGGGGGATATGTTAAATAGGTGATGGGAATTAAGGAGGGCACTTGTGATGAGGACCGGGTGTTGTATGTTTGTGTTGAATCACTAAATTATACACCTGAAACTACTATTACACTACATGTTAACTACCTGGAATTTAAATAAAAACTTGGAGAAAAAAAAAAAACCTTTTCGGTCTCCATCCCTTATACATAAAGGCTACATTCCTAGAAAACAAAACAAAATAAACAAAATGCAACAGTTAACTGTTGAATAGCTCTGTGGATGTCTTTCCCTTCTAAGTAAGCATTAAATAGAGAAGATGTAATTCATGATAACCCGAAACAGAATATGTACATCTTTGCTCCATGTGGGTAATGTTCTTTGTTCCTGTAACTGCCTTTTGTAAGTATTTTCATCTTTTCCTCATAATTTATTGATAAAAGTCAGCAAAACACATTGAAAACTCAATGTGCTTATGTCAACAAGATTTTTTTAAAGTAATCTCTACACCCAACATCGGGTTCAAATTTATAGCCCTGAGATCAACAGTTACATGCTCTACCAACTGGGCCAGCCAGGTGCCCCCAACAAGATTATTCACGGCCAAGTTTTCTCATCAACATGACTGGGACCTGTATTTCATTTAATTTTAGGTAAGAGTGAAGGTGGTGAGTACAGAACCCTGATTTCAGAAGGAATCAGTTAAAGGAATGAGATAATGGGACAGTGCATAAAGATGCATCAGATTTGAGCAAAGTTAGTTTTCAAGATTGGAAGAACCAGTTTTGAAAGTGCAAAGCCTGGCAGAAAGGATCAATCAAAAAGAGAGAATAAAGATATGAGAGAAGGTAAATTGCTTATGGAGCAAAGTATCAGAGTGTGTAAAAATGAATGGGAAGAAATTATCTCCGGACAGGTGAAGGAGAAGAGAGGCAGGGCGAGAGAAGGAAAGGGAAAGGAAGGAAAGCAAAGACAAGGAACAAAGAAGGGAATTTAAGGGAAGAAAGGAAAAGGGAAGGAAAGGGAAGGGGAGGGAAGGAAGACCTTTTTCACTGGATATGAAAGAATGTGAGGATGTCCCTGACAGTGTCATCATGTTTCTTGGTGAGTAAGTGGCAGAGCTCTCCACAAATATGAGGAGGGTTCTGAGGAGATGATAAAGCACTTAAGCAACAGTGAGTATACAGTTGGCCTGCAAATTATTCAGCTGTGATGGTAAGCATTTCTTGTTGATGCAACTCCTCCGGCAACACTGAATTGCCTGGTGTATTTTCCTCCTCCAGTGCCTTTGCTGCCACACTGATTGAATCAATGTTCATTGATAACCTCAAAGAATATTTCCATGTGCCAGGAAGAATAGTATTATCAACTGCACCTGACTGAAGCAATAATATTTTTTTATTATAAATATTTTAATATATTCATGGTGATTGAGAAACATTTCTTTTCTTATAATAATATGAAATTCCGGGGGGCGCCTGGGTGGCTCAGTGGGTTAAAGGCTCTGCCTTCAGCTCAGGTCATGATCCCAGGGCCCTGGGATGGAGCCCCACATCGGGCTCTCTGCTTAGCGGGAAGCCTGCTTCCTCCTCTCTCTCCCTCTCTGCTTGCCTCCCTGCTCACTTGTGATCTCTGTCTGTCAAATAAATAAAATCTAAAAAAAAAAAATTATGAAATTCCAGGGCACACATGATAGAATGTGCAAATACAGGACATATTTCCTGTCTTTAATACAGTTTCTATAGTTCTAAGGTGAACTTTTTGGTACATACATATGAACACAAATTTATGAGGTCAGGTAGTACTTGTCTACCCCAGTGGTTCCTAGACTTTTGAATTCATGTAAAATACAAATGAGAGGACCAACACAAAGTCACCAATTTTTAATCTGTCCAAGTAAAATATCAAATAACTATTACTTATTCTCACTGTAATTTCCTTTTTTAAAATGTGTGTATTTGAGAGAGAGAGAGAGTTCTTGAGTGTGAGCAAGCAGGGGGAGGGGCAGAGAGAGAGGGAAAGAGAGAATCTCAAGCAGACTCCATGCTTAGTGTAGAGTCTAAGGCAGGGCTTGATCCCATGACCCTGAGATCATGACCTGAGTGGGAATCAAGAGTCAGGTGCTCAAATGACTGAGCCCCCCAGGTTCATAGTTAATTTCTAAAAAAAATAAATAAATAACATAAAAATGATTTTAGTCTTTGAAAATAATATAAAAGACACACTTTTACAATGACAATCTTTAAATTGAATATATTAAGCTTTATAAATATTTATGACATTATTCTTAATTTTCTGGCTTAACTCTAGACATATGAAAACCTTGTCATGGGGGTGCTGGTCTGTGGAACTATGTTTGGGTTATTAATTTATACCTACAATACCTTGGTCCCAGCTCAGATAGCCAATAAGCCACTTTCTTTTATGATATGGATAAAATCACCAGAGTTTAGATCATAAAGCTCCGATTTAGGTATGTCTAGTTTCAAATACAGATGCCTTAACCACTCGGTTATTTTTTATTTTTTAAGATTATTTCTTTTAAAGTTGTCTTTTTTTGAAAATATAAGGATTATCATAAAGGGCAAGAAATGTATTCAATTAAGTGACTTCAGAAAGACGACTTCCAGGAAAAAAAAAATTGTAGTTAAAATACAGTGTTCGTTGAAGTAATTAGAGATAGGATTTCTAATTTTGAGGGTCGAAATCAATTCTAGGACACAAAAAACAAGTGATAGAGTAAACATACATACATACACACTTCAGTAACTCAACAGGAACAAAAAACTCCTCCTTTCCCCAAAGACATACCACATCTATTTCTATATCTATCTATATATTAAATATACACATACACATATAATTCATTTTCCTTTGAACACATTTTCTTTTGAGAGTGAGTTGCAGACATCATCCTACTCACCCTTAAATACTTTAGTGTGCATTTTCCAAGAAGGACATTACTTATAGTTATATAGTTATGTAATAACTGCATTAAACTTAACAAAATGAGGAAAATCAACTTTCATAATACTAATAATTAACCAACAGTCCATATTCAATCTTAGTTTCCCCAACAATATGCATAATCAATGTTATTCTCCCGGTCTAGTATCCAATACAGAATCACAGATTGTGTTTAGTTCTCATAGCTCTTCAACCTCAGGCAGTTCCTGACCTTTCTTTGTTTTTCATGACCTTAACATTTTGAAGAATTCAATTCAATTATTTTTCAGAATGTCCTCAATTTGATTTTCCTTATCGCTAAACAATTTCTGGATACTAAGAAGGGATGTATCTTTTTCAGTTAGTTGGCCCTGTAATTGATGATATACTTGAAAGTAGGATCTTCTGGGTTTCTCCACTGTAACCTCTTCTTAAAATTTTTTAATTAATGAAAAAGAGATACTTTGAGACAATGTAATTTTCTAATTCCCCATCAAGATTTTATTCATGAGTTTAGTGTTCATTATTCTTGCATGAATCAGTTGTCATTATCACAGTTGCCAAATGGTAATTTTCTAACTCCAGTATTTCTCCTATACTTGTTAGTTGACTTTCATCTGTAAGAAAGAGATTTTTCTTTTTTCCATTTATTTATATCAGTGTACACTTGTGGATTCTTATTTTATTAAATAGGTTATAATCTACTGCTATCATTATTTATTTTGATTCTCAAATTTCCCCCGATTTGGACAGTGGGAACCCCCTTTAAGATAGGGTCTTTGTTCCACTGATGTGACACATTATTCCTTGAGCATTATATTACTTTCTGGCACAACAAATACTGTGCAAAATAATACCAAAAGGAATATGGTAATTTATGATTATGTTTCACCAGTTCTTTTTATATTTGGAAAAATACCAGTAAGTGTGGTGTGGATGTGGACTGTAAAAAAAAACAAAATCTATAGAGATTCTCCTATAACCTTTATTTGTGTTGGTTGAAAACAGGAAGTTATTTTCAGCCACTAATAAATCAGAATCTCTATGCTATTATGAAGAGACAAATCAGAAAGTGTAGAAGAATAGGAGAAGCACTGAGCATGAGTGCTCCCTTCCCCATCAAGGCCATGTTCCCCCTTCTAGCTTCATAATAGAGATTGTACTACCTGATGACAAGTGAAGGTTTCCCTTTCCTTATACATTTAGATAAGTTTTTTAGACTGTCAGTCTTACTGTTGGGACCACTATGGCAACCTTTCTATGATCTCCAAGAATGGAATTCTTTGCTTGACTTTGTTGTAGTTCCCCCCAATTCCTGTTCCTTTATCTACCATAGCCAGTTAGATTGAGTGTTTAAGCTGACCTAAAGCAAATGTTTGTCGTTGGTCCCATTTTGTAAGTTATGTAATTACTGTGTCATCTGGACAGTAGACAGATGAAACAGAGAATATTTTCATGAAGGGACCATTTGAAAGGATGTTGGCAAGATGGGTGGAAAGCTACCAGGAATAGGGAAGTCCAGCCCCAGGTCTAAGGGAATGAGTAGGGGAGTGACGACCAGACTTCCAAGTAGCTTTGGTTGTAGATTGGAATTGTCTGACCCAAAGTATAACTTCATGTTGATGAATGTACCCCTGCCAACTGAGAGCAGCTCAAAAAAGAAGGATCTGAGGAATAAATACCCAAGTTCACTCTCTCCCACTGGTGCTTCCTTTGCTGGTGCTTCCCATTTGGGAGCCAGAGGGTAATGGAGCCCAATGATGCAATACACAATATTACCCTCCCACTGAGCAGGATGGAGAAGCATGGAGCATGGTTCTAGAGAAGCAAACAAAATACCCACAAGGCAACTTCTAATTTTGTAAATAGAGATTTAAGGGCTTTGTTTTGAACCTCAAAGGGCCATCCACCATTGCT
Source organism: Mellivora capensis (assembly GCA_004024625.1). Lineage (NCBI taxonomy): Eukaryota > Metazoa > Chordata > Mammalia > Carnivora > Mustelidae > Mellivora > Mellivora capensis. The sequence continues at coordinate 27,266 of PISX010015212.1, read as the reverse complement.
CGGGCTCCCATACTACTTTTCTACCTAAAGCCACCAGTTTATGCTCTGGTATCAGTTCCTTCTAGCAGAGCTCACACCCTACTTCTTGTAGCCCCTAGGAGGTCATTCCTCCTAGTTCCATTTCTATGCCAGGTTTTCTTACTATCAGCTCAGGTAGACCTGTTTATGTGTGTACTTCCCTTTCTCCCCCAACTTGTAGAATAAGATAGCTTCATCTTCTCATAAAATTCCTTTAACAAAAAGTAACTGGGCAAACAATAAAATAAAAAATGTAATCTTTATTAGTTTTGCACATTTTTAGTGTTGGTTAGCATCATTTAGGGTAATAGTAGCATTTTCCAGCATGCAGTTCATGAATACAGTTTATCTAAGTAATTTTAAGAAAAAGAGGAGCCTATGGTTTGCTTCTATAAGAAACACAAAATGTCCTGACGTAATTGTCTGTTTAAGTTTACTATTCTCTGTTCTTGTGGGGAAAAAAAATTGCAGAACTCGCATAATATTTAGAGCAATCTAGAGCAGCATGACTCCAAAGAAATTAAAACATAAACAAAAGCTAGAAAGAAAAGGACAAAAATGAAAAATAAGCATTACCTTCAATTAGCTTGCGCAGGCACTACCAAAAATGTAAATAAAATTTTATACTCTTTTCCAATTGCAGAGCATAATTTGGATGTGACTCGTGAACCTATTTTGCCCCTTAAAATTGCAAAATAAGCTAGAATTAGCAAATGTAATAAAAAAGCAGAAATCTACAACTACCCAGTCTTGTTTTCTTTTCCTATTTAGCAAATGTCTTCCATGAAAAAGTATTATGGACAGAAAGTAAGAAAAGTGACTGTGATATCAACCCGAAGATAATTTCCTCTTCATATTTATATACATAATGCTGAAAAATAAAATAAAATGACTTTGTACAGTATTTATATTTGCTTACAAAATTCTAAACACATTTTTTAACAGGTTAAGCGACGTTGTTTTTTTTTTAAACATGTCTGTACAGTCTGGCTATACACCATATGTTATTCACTTAAAATTTAAAAATAACCAAAAAGCTATTAAAGTGCTGCAAACTATTGCTTAATGACTTAAAGAAATGGGATCTGCTGAACAACTTCCTTGTCTTCACCACTGACATATGGTTTCTCATAAATGAGATTCTGAGCAGTGGGAGAAAGCAGATACAGCAGCATGGTAATAGAAACATGCACTGATAGCATCCAGTCTATCTATAATGGTACAGAATACATTATATTACCTGTGTAAAGCTTGCACTCTACATTTCTTGTGGTACATATTTGATGCAATAAATACTGTGCTTAGGTCATTATTTGTTTGCCCAAACGTGCACCACGGGGTAAAATGACTATTTACATAATAAATAGCATTTCATTAACATATACAGTTGTCAACCTTGCTGAGCTGAAGATGGCTAACCAAAGTGCAGGATTAAGCAGAAATTTATAAAGGGTTCTTTTGGTCATTTCAGTCTTCAGGGGAGAAGCAATGCTCATTTCTCAGTTGTTATTTTTTTTTTAAATACAATAAACAGAAACACAACATTTATGACTCCAGACAGTTGAAGGAAGTTTGCACCTGCTAAGATTTAATAGCCTACCCCCCAATAATGATCTACTTGGTCTGGGGGCTGGATTTGATAAAACAAGATCAGCAAAGCACCTCCAATTATCACCCAATTACCCCTCCCAGAAACATGGATGGAATTTAAGAACTCATTGTTTTCCTTGTGACTTTTTTTTTCATGCATGGTCTCTAAGTGCAGCATGCCCTCATGCAAACCACACCTTTGTGCAGATGGGAGGCTGTGTGATTGCACTAACCTCCAGGGGCATACCTGTTGAAGAGGCCCTTTGTCTATTTCACAACAGAAACCCCATTTACAAAAATAGTCACATATAATAAACAACGTATGGATTAAAAAAAAGATGAATCCCCTAACAGATTTTGTAAAAATGTGACAAATGTGGCAGTTGAAATGCAAAGAGTGGATACAATTACTACACTAAAGTGTTTTGTGTTAAACAACCCCCAAATTATAGGTGTGCACCCCTTTGAACTGGTCCCTACAGTCTGAGTAGCCATTTTGTCTCTGTCTTCAGCAGTGTCAGCTGGTAGTGAGAACAGTAACCTCCTGTCGAGGTCGTCTCCCCTTTACACAGAGTCACAGTTTTCTGACAAGGGGTCACTGTCTTAGTGTAGGCACTGACCTTGAGTAGATTTGTGTAAAAACAGTCAGTTTGGCATTGACCTCCTCAAGGAGTCCTGTTGACAAAAATACATCACGTTCACAGGCTGTAAACAATTTGCCACCCAATTATTCTTATTTGTTTCCATTTATTTCCCTTTGGCTTTTTCATCTTTGCCTTCTTGCTCGTGTTTTTCCACGATTGGCTTTGTTACCCGATCATAAGAAGGCGGACAAGCTGCTGTGGACATGGTCAGGTCGGTTTTCTCCGTAATTGAGTTTTCGTTTATTCTGTCAATTATCATGTCTTCCTTCACAAGAAGATTAGCCCCACCTTTGATTTTATTTTTATTATATGTAAATGAAGCTTGTTTTACAGTTCGCTTTAAAAGGTGGCGCCTATAAGCACGCTGAATAATAACGGCAGACACCTCCTCTTGTTTTCGTTTTAAAGTCGTAGTTATTGGCTGATAAGAGACCTTTGATGGGTTGGAAGCCATGAAGCGCTCTTCCATCTGTATTCGAAGGGCATCCATCTCTCCACTCTCTCCCAGAACCCGCTTTGTAAAAGCAAATAAGATGTCAAGACAATGGATTCGGTCACCACTGACCATGGGCAAATCCATGGCAATGAGCTGGAGTTTGTTCGGTTGTGGCAGATTGAGGGGAGGTTCGAGAGCGGCTGCAAACTGAGATAGTTTTTCAAATTCCATGAACTGGGTGGCATCAGGATCAAACTTCTCCCAGACCTCATAGAACATCTCGAAGTCATCCTCACTCAGGGGCTCTGCACTTTCTTCCGTAGCAACACTGAAGTTCTCCAGGATGACAGCGATGTACATGTTCACCACAACCAGAAATGATATGATGATGTAACTCACAAAAAAGAAAATCCCCACTGAGGGGTTCCCACAGTCTCCCTTAACTGAGCTTCCAGGGTTTACTTTATTAGGATCGCAATCTGGCGGTTTACTGTTGAGAATAGGAGCTAGCAGTCCATCCCAGCCAGCAGAGGTGGTAATTTGGAACAGGCAGATCATGCTGTTGCCAAAGGTCTCAAAGTTGAACATGTCATCAATTCCAACTTCCCTCTTAACATAGGCAAAGTTGGACATTCCAAAGATGGCGTAGATGAACATGACCAGGAAGAGCAGGAGGCCGATGTTAAACAAGGCAGGAAGGGACATCATCAGAGCAAAGAGCAGTGTGCGGATCCCCTTGGCCCCTTTGATTAGACGCAAGATTCGACCAATCCTGGCGAGCCGGATCACTCGGAACAGGGTAGGGGACACAAAGTATTTTTCTATCAGCTCAGCCAGAAACATGCCTGTGGATTAAAAAATAAGAATAGCAACCATTGAAGAAGTTATCCGTTAAAATAATTACAGTCCTGTTAAGTCTCCAACATAAAATTAAGAGCTTGAAATTCAGTTACATAATCTCAAATTTGACATACATATAATATATGTAACTGTCTATAATAATACTATAAATAAACCTTAATTTCGACATTCAGTATTAAACTCAACTTGATGTAGACTAAATTGTGTCCTTTCTTCCTCACTGCCCCTGCCCCCACCTCCGATTCATATGTTAAAGCCCTAACTCTCCAATTCCTGGTATTTAGAGATAGGGTTTTGAGGAGATAATTAGGTTTAGATGAGGTCATGAGGGTGGGGCTCTCATGGTAGGATTGGTTCCCTTATGAGAAGAAACACTGGAGAACTTTCTCTCTCTCTCCCTGTCACATGAGGACATAGCAAGAAGGTAGCCATCTACTGGCCAGGAAGAGAGGTAGCACCAGAAACCCACCATGCTTGATCTCGGACTTCTAGTTCATAGAACTGTGAGAAAATAACTTTCTGTTGTTTAAGCCACCCAGTCTGTAGTAATTTGTTATGGCACTCCAAGCTCAGACAATATTCAATAACAATTTTACAATACTTCTTGTCTTTGAGGGATGTCTAAAGACTACCTTTAGCTTATTAAAAATCCCAAGACTAAATCTGAAAAAATAAGTTAAAAATTATGAAGTCTGTCTGAACAGCAGTGCCCAAGGATATAAGTACACATTTATATGAATACAATTTAAATTTTTTTTCTGAAATTGTCTATGGAGTCCTTATCCATCTAAAGGTATCTATACTTTTTAATGCTGTAATTTTTAATGCTATTTTCATCTCTCCATGAACTTGGTACTTGCCTAAGATTCCACTATAATATTATACATACATATATATATTCTGGTATAAATTTTAGAAGGATCCAAACTGAAGCTCTTACTGGTCTCCGGTGTCTAATGTTGGTCTCTCAGCCTGCTTCTTTTAAGCCTTTTTCTCCAATTGCCCTTTAAATAATGAAATAACTATTCTCATTCTATAAAGAGTAAATTAGTCTAAGTACGTGTGGGTGTGTGAGAGAGGAAGAGAAAGAGGAAGATAGATTGAGAGAGAGAAGAGAGGTGAATACAACCTTAGTACATTTTCCACAACTGATTACACCATAGATAGTTGTGGAAATCAAAGGGTACCTGCAACATCTGGGTTAAATATAAGACCAGCTTCTTCAGAGGGCGTAATGGCATGAAAATCTACCCAACAGAGGTGCCCCATATTGAATGGTAAAATATTGACCCAATCATATTATCTGGTTTAGGGAAGAATGAATACTTCAGGCCCACAGATAGATTTAGCCACTTCCTTTTAATGAGATGAGCTATTGCTCATGTAATGTGCTGTACATTCCAGACGTTGAAGTGTATGACTAATAAAATGATGTCCCATACCAACCCACCTCCCCTTGTGCATCATTACTATAGCCCCATTTCAAGGTTATCTAGAAAATCTCTACCTGATACCCTTAAAGAAACTACCATCTGTATTTGCTAACATTTTGTTCTCATCTTTATTTTCTTTTCACTCTATACCTTTCTTTATCTTGCCACCAGCTTCCACTCCTGTCTACATCCTGATGGCTCTATGTCTGTATATCTGAAGTAGTGCCTCTCCCGAGTACCAGACTAAATTTCTAGTTCTCTTCTCAACAGAGGCATTTAGATGTTACACAAATTACTCAATGTCAACATGTCACACACATTTGTATCTTAGTTAATAGATCATTCCCTGTTCAAGTGAATGGGAATTTACCATTATATTCACTATAGTCTAAAATAGTTAGGCTAGGATACAATTCTACACATACACTAAGAGCCCCATTTTGTAAGAAAAATAAACACACCTGGATGAAATACATAAAAAATTTCAGAGGAGTTATTTCTGAGTGGTGGTATGACCTCTAATTTAAACTTGACTGTTCCAACTTTTACTTTTCTTAAACTGAACTTAAGAGATTTTAAAATACTTCTTACCTACAATGGAGAGAATAACGACCACAAAATCAAAAATATTCCAGCCTATGGTAAAATAATAATGGCGGAGGGAGATGAGCTTCAGCACACATTCTCCAGTGAACAGCACAATGAACACCAGGTTGATGCGTGACAAAATGTTAGTCACATAATCACTCTGGTCATCTGTTTCTACCATCATGGTGACCATGTTGAGACAGATAAGAATCATGATGCTTATGTCAAAAACTTGTCTGGTTACAAAGTCAAAGACCATTCCTTGAAATTTGTTCTGTAGGGAAACAGAAATGCTTTTAGCAACAGAGGAGTTTACCTGTACATATTAGCATCTGCATAAGCACTTTCTGCATTGATTAACTTTCTAATATTATACATAGTAACCACTGACCCTGAATTTCATAAAAGATGGCTTGCACATTAATATTTAAAATTTAGCTATCGAAATTTCTATTTACCAATATGTATTCCACAGAATAACAATCCCTGTCAAAAGAGGATTCCTGATAAGAAATATTGCTTACTACACACTTCATTCAGAGGCACAAAATGCAGATTAATATATTAAGACTATGCAAAGTTAAGAAACCTGCTTAATTTTGTTTTACCAGACTATCCTATGATCAGTTGGTCCATGCAGCTACTTCAAAACACAGTATCTATTAACATTCCATTTGTCTTATTCTCAAGTAATTATTAAGGGGAGCTTGGAATTTCAAGAACACATCCATAACATATGCATTTAAAGCCTGTGTATGGCAATATTGGTGTTCTTTCACCAAACAGTCCTTGCTGCTTGACACAAAATGCTGAGCCTACACAGGAATAATCAGACCAGAACGACATTCCTTATGCTTTGATGTCAAAAATTAATGTCTCTGTCAACGATCTGTGATTCTGCTCCCCATTTCTGCCACTTTAGTCCTTGCCGCCCATTGTCTGGCTCATTTTCCAAGGCCACTTGGGAACTCTGAGGATATCTTCTTCTTTTCTTTCTTTTTTTTTTTTTTAATTTTACTTATTTATTTGACAGACAGAGATCACAAGTAGGCAGAGAGGCAGGCAGAGAGAGAGAGGAGGAAGCAGGCTCCCTGCTGAGCAGAGAGCCCGATGCGGGGCTCGATCCCAGGACCCTGGGACCATGACCTGAGCCCAAGGCAGAGGCTTTAACCCACTGAGCCACCCAGGCACCCTGAAGATATCTTCTATCTTACATTTTTCCTACACATAGTTGACTCATTTCTCTGCCAGTGTTAAGGCTTACCAGAGAACAATGTGTATTTCTCATTTTCAAGAAGACAACTATCGGCTATTACGCTGTGAATGTCACTAGCATTTTCTTCCCTAATATAACCCAGGAATTATTTTAACTCCTTAGATCATCATTACAAAAATCAATACAGTGTGGGATAAGCCTTCTCCATTTCACAGGAGTTGTTTGGTGGTTTTATCATGGAAACATGAGAATTCTTATTTATCATCATGAATTGTATTTATTGACCCTGACTTCTGACGACATTAGTAACTTCTAATTTTACAGCCATATATACAAACAGTAGATACTAGAATTCTTTTGTTCTCCACTCTCCACTTGTTCTCCACTAATAGAGGAAATACCTCCATTAGAGGTATGGAAATACCTCTAATGGAAAATAAAATGGAAGTAAGACATTACTTCACTCAACACTTTGTCTGTTTGTTAAACTAGCAGAAAATTGCATGTATTTTAACCCCATCCAAGGTTTACTCCTCTCTTTAAGATTACTTGGCAAATACTCTTGAGTTATATGACCAATTTTTTTTGTGTGTGCATATCACCTACTTATGGGTCTTCGCCATTTAGTTTGGATTCTACTTGTAAATCCCCTCAAAATAGGGTGCATTTTGTTTCTTCTTTTTTTTGGGTGGTCTCTCTCTTATTAAAATTTTTTTACCATTACCATAAAAAGCATGAGTTAATGAAGCTCTAATCTTTTCTGCTGGAAATGTTAGTTGCTATCTCTTCTATGAGAAAACCCATGCAATTTTTTGTTTTTGTTTATTTTTTCCCATATCATTTGATATTTCTTACTCCTGGTCGAGGTATAGGCTTTTGTGGCTTTTTCGATCCTAATTTTTTCATTGCATTATAGTATTTCTTCTGTTCTTCTGTCATAAAGATGTCTTGACCTCCAAAGTATAGAAAAGAAAAATAAAAACTGGTTAAAACTGTGTCCCTTTACACATAATTTTTCATTGTTAAAACAGGAAAGGGACAGTCAAAAAAGGAAATGGATACAATGATTATGCCTAGAATTTTGAATTTGAAAAATAAGAAATGGATTTTTTAGGCACTACAATATTATTTAATTCTCTAATTATCCAATATTGACTTTATTATTTTCATTATTATTTTATGGCAGAAAAAGACCCAGAAACTGAGAGGCCATATACTCAGTGAGTGGTAAAATTTGATTCACTGAAGCATGAAATACTCAGTTCCTAATGCTATACATACTGCTTTTCATAAGTTAAAGATAGTGATCTTCTTTTTCTTTTTCTTTTTTTTTTTTAAGATAGTGATTTTCTTATTCCAGTGTAGCAATGCATTCTAGTATGTAAATTGCAAGACGGGTTAATGTTACTCATAAAATGCCACTTTCACTCTGCCAAGAATTGGAACAAATGGATAAAAAGGAAATGGGCTAAGTTGGTAGAAGAGTTGGGGATACATCAGAGATCATTAGCATGACAAGGATGTGATAAGCCAGGAGGCACAGAGGATTGCAATTTGGGCTAATAAATGAAATAAAAACCCGACATTGACCATAGAATATTAATAACAATAAAAGGGGATGGGGACAGGAATGTTCTATAAGCATCTCATACAACAGAAGAACTCATAAGAAGAAAATATACTGAATAAATAAGATGAAGGAATAGTAAGCAAAGGAAGAAATATAGGTGGCAAAAGCACTCAAAAACATGTTTAAACTGACTAGTAATAAAAGACATTAATTCAAAACAATTTTCATTTATCAAATATGAAGTATTGCTGTTGGATGCCAAGTGAAGCAACACTGACCTGGGCACATCTGTATGGATATTATTATGAGTATGATTGTGAGTATGATCAGGCACATTATATGGGAGAAGCAAAATACTTTAGAAATTAGGCAAAAAAATAATTACTCATTTTTTTGCATGAAGACTTTTGACAAGGCACTATTTAAATCATTGGAGATTAGAAACAACATAAATCACCAATTTGTTGGGAAATGGCTAAGTAAATTATGATAATGATAATGTATATACAAAGACTTAACAGAATAGAAATATATTTACATTAAGTCAATATATTTACATTAAGTCAAAAAGAGAATTTATATATATATATGTATGTACATACATATATATATATATATACATCCATTTTTTTTTTTTTTAAGTAGGCTCCACACCCAGCATCACTGAGCCCAACACCGAGCCCTATGCTGGGCTTGAATACATGACCCTGAGATCAAGAACTGAGCTGAAATCAAGTGTCAGAGGCCTAACCAGCAGAGCCACTCAGGTGTCCCAACAATTTGTAATTATAGATAAAATAATTTTGGTACTAAGAACATATATGGAAAAAGCATGAACAGAAAAGCATAAAATGTAAAGAGTGATTACCCCCAAGTAATGATATTTCTTTACCTTTCATATTTTCTATAATGTGCATATATAATTAGGATGATAAAATGGGCTTTATAAATGATAATGATAAAATAAAGAGCTGTTCAGTTCAACCTGGAACTAATAGTTTATAATGAAATACCATATAATGAAATATAATGAAATAATGAAATAAAGGAGGTAGAAATTATACATGAAGGAAAAGGAAAACTTGGAGAAGATTACGTCTCATACTTAATTTATTTGTGAACATTCTAAGGGTTTTGACTAGAAAGTATATTTTTAGGAGGTGAATTACAGGGATGAAACAACAAGTTGACCTTGGAAAAGAGACATGTGCTTGGGTTCTTTTCTAGTTTTTTTTCCCCCTAATTATTCTTTCCCAAAGGGTTGGAAATGTGGCCCCTGGATTTAAAAAAAAAAAAAAAAAAAAGGAGGAGAGAGGTTTTGTGAAGTTATTTAATACCGGAACATGGAGCACAATTGCTCTTGACTTTCTATACCCTGAAAGAGGTGGGTAGTGAGTGGCCGAAGGAAAGGATGCAAAATAGCTCTTAACATATATGCTCACTTGGCTTCTGAATCAAAGTACTCATTTAATGGAGAAAACAAATACTTCTACTATCTTAGTGGGAGAGAAAATATTAGAAATACTTATCTTCTTTTTTTGCTGGTTGAAATTATCTATGATGACACCAATAAACAGGTTCAAGGTGAAGAAGGACCCAAAGATGATGAAAATAACAAAGTAAAGATACATGTATAGACTTTCCTCATACTTAGGCTGGAGTTCCACCTACCAAAGGAGAAGCGTTTGTAAAATATCACAATACATTTTGTTGGTGGAAGTCACTGTTGCTTTTTCATGAGAATAGAAAAGAAAATGCCTAGTAATACTTAGCAGTAATTTTCTTTTTCACTCTGAATCAGCTATTCTACAATTAGCCTTTAGAGATATTTTCATGTAAACAAATATAGTTATTGTAACACTTTAGAATCTATTTTTATAAGTACAACTAGTATCTTGCATTCGGAGAGTAGGGTGCTAAATTTGGTAAATTTTTTAAAGTACTGAATTTCCATAATTTAAAAATTCTTGGTGAAAAATTTTATTCCAGAAAATATGTGTAGACTATGCTTAGACACAAACATTTGTGTGTGCATGAATTTATCTGGTAAACAAGAATTGAGTTACTCACTTAGATGTTCAGCATCATACCTTTAACATTACAATAGACATTGAATTTTTTAGATTGAGCAAACACCTTGACACCCATCTTACAAATACTCGATTGATAATTTAGTCTTTGGATTGTACTTACAGTAAGTTATCAGTGAGCTACCATATATCACATAGTAAAGAGTAAATTAGTCACCATATATAGTTCCCTGAAAATTCATGTCCTTCTAAAGATAACAGTTAAAACCAACCACACACACAAAACAAAATTGTAGTAACAAAGAAATAACACAACTCAGGAGGATATCAGGAAAGTACTCAAAATAAAACTAAATCCACTTATGGCAAGTGTACATCAAAAAAGATAAATGAGCTCTATCGGGTCAGTTTAAAGATTACAGAGACAGAAGTTATTTTTCATGATAATAGACTAAACAGATCGGATTTCAGAACAGAATGATGAAGAATAATAAAACATACTACATTTTTACGTGGTGCTGAAGAGCAGAATTGGAATAAGCAGGGATTTCTGTTCTCTCCTTGAAGCCTGGAAGAGGCTATTACAGGAGAAACCAAATAAAATAGGTCTTTCCTTTGGTGGTAACAAACTTAAGGGAAATGTTGATCATGAAGTGATAACATCATTGGTAAAAGCTCCAGTACATTTATGGATGTTAAAATCATGTAAAAGAATGAATTTGAAAGGGATTATTATAGAAATCTAAGGATGCCTGGACAACATCCTTAACTTCTCTCACTGTCTATTTATGGAGAGTAACTATACATTTCAAGTGCTGACAGCGATCATATATTTTTTTCACATTTGCTCCCCCACACCAAAACTATTCCTGATTACTTAATTAGTAGATAAAAAGAAAGCAAAATAGAAAAATATTCAACAGAAGGATATCATCAGTTATTAAATATATGAATGTGTTACTTTTTCAAAATTTGTTTTGATTTATTTTAGTAAGATCATTCTGATAAGCACTGCTATACTTGAATATTAATTTGAGTCATCTTTTTCCCTTTTTAAAAATAGTCATCATAGAATCACCCCATTTGGCTGCTACGCTCTGCTGAATTAATTTTAGTACCTAAACATATTATAAGAAGGCAGGATATAAGGAATACTTACATTTCTGGAATCAACTGCTGCATACATTATATCCATCCATCCCTTAAATGTGGCCTAATAAAAAGGACATGCATGCTTTACTTTGGAATAATTCAGACCTGATGTTTAATAAATATGCTTACTCATCTATTTTTTTAAAGGAACACTTTTGAAAGACATTTCAAAACAAATTTTACATGGATTTTGGACCAATACCATATCTTAGTAAGACTTCATTTCTAAAACTCATAATAAACAAAATGATTATCTGATATATCCTCCTGCTTGATAACTAAGTCACAAATACTTCTCAAGTCCTAGAGTTAATGGAATAATGCAAATTTGAAGTGCTATCAAAATTTGGTGGAATACTTTTCGGAAGCTTCACAAATGCCAACACACTTGACAATATGTGTAGCAGGCAATCAATTACAACTTAGATCTCCAGTCATCCACTGAAGTTCATCTGTTTGGTGATGACAGTGGCTGAAGGTTTAACATTTCTCTTGATCATAACAGTCTGAGGATCATATGGGATTATATAAAGTCATAATTACAGCTATTCTTTTAAGAATTTTGAAACATAGCATCCAGAAATAGTCTTTTATTCTATTTCTTTTCTCTGTAGTTTCTGATAAAAGTGAGTTAATATGGGCAAAAATGGAAAACAATACAGTAGACACTGGTGATCCAGATTCAAGAGAGATCCCACGTCTATTAAAGTATAGTAATTTGTTATTTGTCATAGAACATACATTTTTAAACCCTAGAAGTCTGAGAGGATTGTTCTTAGCTAGTGAGCAAGTCTACCAAAGCTTTCGGCAACTGTATCCCAACACATCTTTGTTTTCATAACACTAACACTCGTGAAGTGCAGGATGTCATGGGAAGAAAGCCAAGGAAGTGTGGGTGTGATAGCAGGGAAGAGAAACTAATGATTCTTAGCTAGAAAATAGAAGCTGTTTGTGTGTCAGAGAGGGAAATGTTGAATGTCAATGGCTGAGGTCATGATAGAACAAGACCACTACACACTAGGTACAGGAACACCAAAAGTTATTCGAGGAACCATTTCAATGAGTTACTCATCAACAGAGGTGATTCTGCATAAAGGCAACTATAAAGTAGTACTTTAGAGTGATGGAATTTATTTAATGGCTTCCTGCAAGAGCTTTACCCTACATTTTCAGAATTATCTAGCATTTTAAGGCATTGCTTGAAAAATTTTTTCCTTTCTCAATTTTACAGAGGAAGTGATACACTTTAGTGATTTTTACAAGTGTGGTTATTAATTAAGGGTTAGAATAAACTCTCAAGAAAATGTCATCGTGGGTCCACTATAATATTGAAAGAATTCATACTTGCCAGATTTTTTAAAATCCCTATTTTAATTGCATAAACATTCAGAGTAAGTGAGAAACATGGAGAAGAGAAATAGGAATTCCAGCAAGAAGATGGGAAGAACTTGTAAAGGCATCATAGTACAGACACCTCTGAAAGAGATGCAAGAGGGTTTTGACCGATGCAGGTTTGTTTGCTTGGTTAGTCTCCTGGTTGAGCAATTGAAAACATAATCCTGGGGAGTAGAAATGGATTTCTGCCCTAAAGCTTCTGTGGAAACACAAGGAAAGAACTTTTATAGCCTTTTTTTTTTTTTAAGCTGAGTTTTCAGTGGCCAAAATAGAGCAAGATCTTTCTGTGTTTTTCAATCTGGATTCTGTTTTTAGCCACTGCTTTGTTGTGATGCAGATCCTGCCAAAAGCAGCATCAAATGCAAATCCTTAAAGGATCACCACCTTTTGCATTTTTATAAACTGTGAAATATTTTTCTCTTTCATAAATCAGGCTTAGAAACCCAATAGGGAAAAGCATGAATATTTAGATAAGATAGACTTAAGTAGTTGCACTGAAAGGTCATTTGAAGTGAGACCACAGCTGCTTGTATTTCACTTCTGGGTTCAGGCACTACCCTGAGTTATTTCTATTTCACTATGAGAATCTAACCCTAAAACCTACATATCATTCATTCCTCGATCTTCAATCCAAATCACACAACTCAGTAGCAGGTAATTGGCACAAGTTAGTTATGATCCAATAGTTGTGTTAAGTGTGTATGTTTGGGGAGGGTGATCCATCAGCGAAAAAGCTCTCCAGTTGCAATGGGGAAAATAATTGCATTCTTAACAAATAATCAATTTGTTCATGTGGGAAGAGAGAACAATATGGGCAGGGAGAAAACAAAACCTTTGGGAAGAAGTCAAATAGCTGGCCACTGTCAACTATGCTGCTCTGCATTCACACGGACCCACGCTGCCACCCATCTGGGCTCATACGCTTGTACTCCTAAGTCAAAATTAGAAATAAAATATGCTATAAACCTCCTTTGTAATAACTACTCTCTTCTTAGTAACTTAGATGTATGTCATTACTTTGTTATTATTCCAAACAATAAACAAATTTCAGAGAAAAGAGTGTTCACTTACAACTTGAAGCAAAGAGAGATACCCAAATCCTACATTATCAAAGTTTACTTTCACATTTTTCCATCGGGCAGTCTCATTTCTTTCTATTAGTTTTAGGCAATCAGAATGATTATTCACTTCGTTGATGTCAAACATGTCACCAGTTGTGGTGTTAATACAGTGGTAGAATTTGCCAGCAAACAAATTTACGCCCATGATGCTGAAAATTAGCCAGAATATAAGACAAACCAGAAGCACATTCATGATGGATGGAATTGCTCCTAAAAGGGCATTCACAACCACCTAATACACAAATGGAAAAAAAGAAAAGTCAGAATTCTTATTTGTTAAAAAGGAAAAGACATTCCCCTAGTAATCTTTGGTATTTCTTTTTCTTTTTCTCTTTCTTTCTTTTTTTTTTTTTTTTTTTTTTTTTTTTTTTTTGGATCAAGACTATTCTAGGACTTAAAAGCAAAGCAAAAAAAAAATCTTAAAATGAAATCCATTTGTTCTTAAGCAATACATTTAGGGAAACAAATATAGACAATATAACAAAGAAAGAAGAAAAAAAAGTTTAAAGAAAGAGAAGGGGAAGTACCAAAAGGTTAAAGGAAAGGCAAAATCAGAGGAATTTGCTGCCAGATGAAATTATAATATTTGTTGTTTATTAGAAAAAAGAGAAGTAGGAAATCCTAATACAGAAGATTAATTTTTAAAAAGGCAATATATTAAATAATGAAACTAAAATATTTGGACACAATTTGGTTTGATCAATATACTTCAATAAATTTAAAATTCAGATGTATAAATATAAAAATAGTATTAAATGCCTACTATAGTTTTGTCCTTAATTATTCATGCATTGCTAAGACTAATAATATTTTTTGCATAAAAAGCAAGACAATTTAGCATTATGTATTTCATTAGATCATCACATCGTTTATTTCAAGCTCCAGTCATGTAAGTTGTTTCATTTACTGAGTTTAATTCAATAAACTTATTTTAAATGAAACATAATAGAAATCAGATTCCTAGGAAAGTAAGAAAAGAGGGATGCCATACATAGATCCCAAATCTGATGTGATTAATATCAAATTCTGTGCTAAATAATTATCCATTCTTTTTCTATAGGAACATTTTTTTTCCTCTTAATTTTTGGATCCCAGATTAAAGATCTGAGTTTCATATTTGACAACACTGTAGGAATGGCTGTCCTCCCTCCTTGACGGTACCCATTGGAGCTGCATTTATGAGTAGCTAAGAGAGAAGATAAAAACAGGACCTAAAATGCTCATAAGTGTAGAGGATGCCTCAGACTTAAACATAGATAGCTAAGTTACTTCTACCTGTGTACTTCTATTATTCTTGTCAAACTGATCCAACATATACAATAAGCATCAAAATATGGTCTATCTGCCTTTTGATGCCAGTGTATTTTTAGAGCAAAGTTTTTTGATCGCCTGTCCAAAAAAACAAATACATGAGCCAACTCCTTACGCTTCTGAGCTGTATTGTAAGTTTGCAAAGAACACTAGGCCTTATGGGGTTCCAAAACAGTGTGCTAAGTGGGCAAAAGGAAACTGTAAAACCACTGTTGGCAAAGGTAAGGAAACGAGCATAAATATATAGGATGGTGGAGTCATCCAGAAAGATCCAGGTCATATAGCCTATGCAGCTTACTGAACTGAAACATGGCACCTTACCTTACCTCATCTGCCTGTCTGCAGTAATACGGTTGATCAAGTAAATCCTTATACATTTGAAATGTGTAGATACACTTAGATTTTTCTTGGATTCAAAATTTGATAGCTGGAATCAAGTTAGTTCTTTCCCTCACTATCTGAATATTTTGTCTACCACCCAGATTTAAAAAAAAACAAACCTTATTTTTATTGTGTATACACAGAGTAAACGTTAGAATGCGCATTTGTATCTACAACAGCCAGTTTAGAGACTGGGCAGCATACCGGTGTCCTAAACTTATTTCCTGAAGTTCTTTACATGTCAACCTGTAGCTTCCACACTTCTTTCTTCAAGCCCTTTCTCACCTCTGGCACTTCTTTCCCATTTTTACCATTTATCCTAGCTCTGGCCTCTGATATTTCATACTGGCACTGTTGTCAGAGTCCTCTAACTTTCTCCTTCCTTCATCTATGTGATATGAATTCACCATCCCTAAGTCTCACTTTAAAATTATTTAGTGGATCCCCACTGATCATCAAATATTTTCCTTACGTTGGTATTCAAATCACCCCACCCATCTACATTTCTAGCTTAAACTTCCCAAAGCACCTACCCTCATGCCAACCCAACTGATACAATTACCAGACAACTGAGATGCCTTTGAAATCCCTTGCCCAGTGTCCCCCTTTCTGGAACATTCTTTCTTCTACAAGGTCTATTTCACGTGGCACTTCTTTCATGGAGCCTCACTTCGCCCTCCACGTTAGCCTCCAAAATAAAGATGAGCATTCCTCTTTTGAATTTAAGAATCAGAATTCCATTGCTGGCCAGGACCATAGAGATAATTTAGTATGGTGTTCTCTGTTGGCAATGAGAAAAATGAGGCTAAGATAGATTAAATTCAGAAAGTAGACTAGCAGTAGCATCTAGTGCTTGCTCTTTCCATTCTACCTCACTGATTCTCCTTAGAGTTGTTCCCATTTATCTGGTTCCCACATTGCTCTGCATTAGAGTTAATTGCATTCCTGTAATCTTGACAGACAAGAGGATTTTTCTTTTTTTAACTTAAGATGCAAAAATATATTTGTGAATTCTCCAAGGTCTTGAATGCTTCAAATATGGGAATGTAACAGAGTACTTCGAATTTAGGGGAAAAATGGTTGAATGAATGAGTGGAGTAAAGATTAAGCATTTATTGACGAAAACATAATTTTTAATGTTACTTTGGATATGAGATGAGAATAAAGAGCCCAGCACAACAAAAAAATTGGGGGTTAGCCAATAAGTCTGAGCAGTTTGCTTTGGGGATTAGTTTTGTGTTAAAATGAACTTTGTAATTCATAATGCAAGTAAGTACTCTGAAGCAGTGTCTTTCAGGAAATGATTTGCAATGTTGGCATACATTTGGTCTAGAGAAAAGGTTTATTTTTATGAAGATAAAAGAACTAAATGTTGGAAAACATTTGGTATAGTATTGGGAAATTTACTATACAAAGGTCCATCATATTTAAAATTTCTTAAATGGAGCAACAGAGTTCAGAGAAAGGAATTGTCTCTTCCCAAGAGTCCCAAGCCATTTCTTGGTTTAGCACAGAGGGAGGTGTATTAATTCTTTTCAGGTTCTAGGGAATGGCAGTAATTGGTTCCCATGAGGTAAAGGCACTGGGAAGAAATGGCCTGAATAAATTGGAAAGAACAAACTGAGGTTTCAGGACGCAGAAAAGAAGATGTCTAAGGAAGGATCCGTCTTAATAAATTAATACTAGAGGTTGCTTCTTCTCACAAATGTTTTGCAAAACATCATCAATTGAATTTCTCTATTCTACCACAATCCATTCTTATAAAAACTCTTCCCATATCTGATTCATTATCTGTATTTTATTAAATCAACACAAAATGAAGGATTGACAATTACGTATGCAAATTAATGTTAGGAATTTTGATACATATAGAAATGTCTTGTCTGAGCAAATTATCTTGAAACTTCAAATACTACTACTCATGGATTCTAATGCTTCTTTAACCTAAATACAAAGACTGAATAAAAATCAAAAGCAGGCAAAACAAAATGACACGTTTTTAAGTATGAAGAAGAATAATGGAATCTTTTAAAAAATCTAATGATTACATTTGTGTTGTGGAGTTTAAGATAATTATCTTTGAAAGATATGATACAATTATCCCAACAAAATCTCCAATTTCATCTCTCTTAAGAATAAAAACTCTCCTTCTTGTATATTATTTTTAAACTTCAAGAATAAACAAAATATAGATTCATTTTTATTTATGTTTGCATTGTGATATCTTCTAGATCCTAAAAGTTATTTGGGCTCTAAGAAATGAGTTTATACATTAAATTCTATATGGTAAAATGTTTCTGTTTTATTTCTAGGTAGGTATTCTAGTCTGTAAAATTCAAACATGTGGATCTCTTTATATTAACTTTTCCCCATTTAAAACACAAATCACATGTGCTGACTCAACTCTTAATATATTTTTGCCTCATTACATTTTGAAAACAACCCTTATAAATTTACACTTAATAAAAATGAATATGGTCACGTAATCAATAGCTGTCTTATGAAAGCTGGAATATTGACCCCTAGCATCTGCTCACACATATCAACAAGGCTGGGAATTGACTGCTGGTATCTGGATAGCTGTTTTCAGGCCCCAGAGCAGTGTAGAAAATGGCAAGGGGTTTTGTGCCTCAAACAGTATCATCAATCAACAAGTTTAAGTTTTCACGCATTCATTCCTAAACCCCCACCCTCACCGATCAGAAAATCTCCCCTTAAATGGATAGACTCCATATACACATAACTAAATCATATTCAGTGAAACTTAATAAAAATATCAACAGTTGGTGTTCAAATCCACAGAGGGTAAATTCACAAAGGTATTTTTCTCAAAAGAAAATTTAAGACAATTGAAAATAGGGGATTAGAGTAGAGCGTATTTTCCCTACTGTGGTGCGATAGTACCCTTCCCAATCCCTCCCTCACCCCACTACACAAAGTCACAGTGAAAGGATGAAAGGTAGCAAAAGGGGTAATACAGTACCCATAATAAAGGGCTGAGGGGAGGAACCAGCGCTCCACCCCATCCAAGTTGGAGCAAGATTATCCTATATAAAATAGAAATATATAGTTTGTTATTAGTTCGAAATCTGATATGACAGAACATTTGGTGTTACTTTATGTATATGATGGTCTCTGTCTGTTTCCCTATCAAGACTTGAGTTCTTTTGAAAAAGAAGGTATCTAAGATTTCTTAGATTAGGAAAATTAAAATACAAATTTAACTACAAATTTTATTTTACTCTAGATATTCACAACATCAATTCACTCAGTTCGATTTTACAAGTTGAAAAATTTGGACTGGAAATTTGAAATACAATAAATGTTTAAAAGCTGTCAGCCAGAAATGTGCATAAAACATGCAAAACATAAAGTGCAACGTGATGATAATTTATTACTTTCTAACTTCTTATCAAGCACTATACAACATGCTTTATTTGGTAATGTTGCATAAAAGCACATGCTTGAAAAAGTGACAAGTCAACAAAAATAAAATGAGTGCTTGATTTACACTCTGACACAGCTATTGTGATTTTATGCTGCTAGGGAAAAGAATAAAATGAGAGTTTCTGAATATATTCAAATATGACTTCCCAATTATAGTCATCATTATTATGTCTATCTTCACCATCATCCATGTTTACATTTTTAGAAAGTAAAAAAAAAAAAAAATCCAAACACTAGAAACACAGAAATAGAATCAAGTATCAGGTGATTTTGTCTCTACAATGCCAAACATGTGTTGTAACGATCAGTCATTTTAGGGTTGTGTATATGCTATAATAAGACGTAAGTAGCCATATTCATAAATCCTATAATTTAAAGAAGAGTTTGTCTCCTATCAGCATCAATAAGAAGTTTATGTTTTTAACATTCTCAGTTGCAAAAGTTAACCTCTCCTTACATATATAAAAAGCATTATTGATCAATAATTATAGATAAGGTTATTTCTGTAAAAATCAAAGGTAGACCCACAAGACCAATGTTGTTATGGAAATAAAGTATTAAAGATGGGAATATCTGGCCATTTGAATCATGGATTTAGTACATTTTCAAAAGGTTAAATCAAAATGTTTATAACGGCTTCAAATACTTAGCATTGTTCAGATTTCAGAAGGCATTTAAAAGATATCACTTTGATTCAGGCAATATGTTTTCAAGTAGAATGTATAAAAATAATATTTTTCTCAAGAACTGAAATGGCCAGTCTGAAACAAAAGAAAGTGACATTTTAACTGGAAAATAAACTTAATTTTTACATACCCTGGAGAGAATTTCCTTTAACATTTTAGTAAAAATGTGAAGATCTCTGTGAGAAATAAAATAAGACTGCATTATATTGTGTTAAATTGTTTCTAATGAGGAAAAAACTTTCTATATATATTAGGGAAAATAAAGACAAGTCTCATGTACTTAAAAAGTGACATTTACAATAAATCTTATTTTAAAAGAACAGGTAAGGCTATCAACAACCTAGAAGATATAATTGGAAGCCTTCAATACAGCTCAATTTCCATAAACAACTAAATTTTAGGCAGGAAAAAAAGCAATGTTTTTCTATTAGAATCACACCTACTAAGCAGCTTTGTTTTGGCAAAAAAAAATTTTGACTTTTTTTAAAAAAAGGAACTCCTTTTTTATGTTATACATCTTATATATCAATGCTTCATGAATTTTAAAGAGGCACGGGAAAAAATAATAGGTCAATAATGGCAACTTTTTAAAAAAATGTATTTATTTGTCAGAGAGAGAGAGCGAGCACAGGCAGACAGAATGGCAGGCAGAGGCAGAAGGAGAAGCAGGTTCCCTGCAGAGCAAGGAGCCCGATGTGGGAACTGGATCCTAGGACGCTGGGATCACAACCTGAGCCGAAGGCAGCCGTTTAACCAACTGAGCCACCCAGCGTCCCAATAATGGCAACATTTCTAATCTGTAATGAATCCTAGGGAATGGTAGAACATTTCCTTGAAAGGAATAGTATAGCATTTTCTGTTACTCAAGTGAAATTTGAGTTATGCTTAATTTATGAATCATCTATAGTAATGAGTCAAAATTATATTTTCTGTTCATTCTATTACAAATGCTTTATTTATTGTCATGAAAAATTGGGTGGATTTACATATAATCTTTAAGTTAGTATTACTATCTATATAAATTAAAAAGATTAAGGCAGTTATAAATTGAGGCTATATTAAACGTAACTTTTTTAAAAAGTTCAAAATTCAGTCAATATTTAATAGCTATCCTTGAATATTCAAATAATGCAAACTTTGGCATTATACAGACAAAATTTTGACATTTAAAAACAGTTTTCCTTTACTTTTATACTTAGGCACATGTGTGATTCACATTATTTTTGGTAAAACTCATTAAGTACAATTTAGGTCATAACAAATGAGAAGCATATAACGTAGACTTAACTTCAGTGGATTATTATCATATCATTACACATAGTACTTTAATAGTGCATCTGCTTTTTTTTTTTTTTTTGGTAAGGAAACTCCCAAGATGGATTAGGAAATAAAGTCATTTTCATGAGCACAGCAGATAAATGATATTACATCATTTCAAGGGAGGCCCAAGTTCTCTTGCATATCACCCAGAAGTAAATATGCAACAGATAAAATGATAAAGTAGCAATTTTGCAAGGATTTGCCATTCCTTTTGCATGCATGGGTTTTCCTTTTATAGAATTTAATGTAATTAATTTAATTTTTACTATATGTAATACTTCAGGTTCTTTCATTTTCCTTACCCTCATCCCTTCAAATCGTGATAAGGCTCTTAGAGGTCTCAGAGCTCTCAGTGTCCTGAGAGATTTGATGGCACCAAGTTCTGAGTAACCCAAGGCATTTGCTGTTAAACTGACCAATGAAACCTGCATCAATAAGTAAGGAAATAAATAAAATCATCAATTTACTATATAATATAATATAATAAATATGAATTATGCTTATAATTACCCAAAAGATAAATGGTTGCATATTTCCCATAAAGCTTTTAAAATTTTAAGCAAGTATTTTCAGCTTGATGCAAAAAAAGTAGCTTTCAGGATGTTAATTAGAGGTAGTTGAATAAAAAACCTTAGATGTCATATAATTTATTTACTGTTCAACTAATTTATTAGTAGAGATTATTAGAAAAACCAGATAAAAATTAATTTTAAAAAGGAAAGAAAAGGTTATTGGTCATCCTTCTTTTATTTCATTAAATTGTGGTGAATTTAGGGCTTTGTATGGCTAGTGATAAAATACAAAAGCAAGAAATCTCAATCCTGTACTGTAGGTTCAACTAATTATAATTGATACTCTCAAAAATTAATAACTTGGCACATTGATTTCACAGTTTTTTTGAAGGTGAGGTTTTTTTTAAGATTTTATTTATTTATTTGACAGACAGAGATCACAAATAGGCAGAGAGGCAGGCAGAGAGAGAGGAAGGGAAGCAGGCTCCCTGCAGAGCAGAGAGCCTGATGTAGGGCTCGATCCTAGGACCCTGAGATCATGACCTGAGCCGAAGGCAGAGTCTTTAACCCACTGAGCCACCCAGGCGCCCCTGAAGGTGAATTTTTGTTTGACTTGCTAACACCTGTGTTTTCTCTAAAGTTTATTCTTATGTAAACAATGTAACTTAATAAATAATTCCATCATGAAACTTCCTTAGATTTTTCTATACTAATTTACAGCTTCTGCTGTAGTTACCTGGCTGAAAATGGATAATCAACAAATATTTGCCAAGTAAATAAATCAATGAATTTACTTATCTTGTATGAAATATGAGAGTACTAAGAAATGAAAATATTAGGTGTCTAATTCTGTAAATAAGGAATGTACCAAAACTTCTTATCCAGAATTATAATTTCTTTGGTTTGAAAGTGGCTAGTATTGGACAGTTTCACATACATTGGACACTATTTTGGCAAAATTTTCTATTTTTCTGTATATTGTTACCTTATATTTAAATATACTTTTTATATTACTTGCAATGTGCTATAATTTCTTTTGCATTTTTTAAAGATACACTTATCCTTATGAAATACTTAAAATAGAGCAGTGAAAAATAAAATATTATTATTGCAAAATGACAAAATCTCTATAGAAAGGAATTTAAGCAACATACCCTATTTCACCACTTTCCCTACAAGCTGCTGTATTGTTTTTCTCCTTCCCACTCTAGACAACTGCCATAGATCCCATCCCCTTGATGCCAAACCAGTACTAAGCTTATTTCTTATTATAACACTACCATTCAGTGAATTAGAGTTGATTAAGTAGCATTTCCTGTCACCATAGCATACTGCCCAGATTATCTCTTCTAGAATGAGTATACGAGCCAGACAAACTACTGTGATAAAGACAAAGAAACACAGGATACCTACATCCACAATTAAGAAGTCCAGCCAACACCAGGCATTGGTAAAATATGTTTGATAGCCATATGCCACCCATTTTAGAAGCATTTCCAGAATGAAAATGTAAGTGAAAACCTTGTCAGCATATTCCAACATTGTCTTAATTGTCTTTCGCTGATCAATATATATGTCTTCAAATGCCTATAAAGAAAAGTTATATATTTTAGCTTTCTAAAATTGTTATACCTTCTAAGTTATTTTTCTGATCATATATGTATATATATGATCATACATATATACATATACATATTCCCTGATTTTATTGTTTAAAAATTTCCCTGATTTTTACTATATATGTAATATTTATGTATAAAATTAAACATATTTCTCTCTCTCTCCTTGTGTGGGTGTGTATATATATATATACATACATATGACATCCCATTGGGCTAGGAGGGCAGAGGAGTAGTAGGTATTGCTGTTTTTTAAACTTTTTTAGCTTTTTTCCTCTCAAAGATCTTTTAATGAATTAGGGAAAAGTTATACTCTCCATTTATATTATAGCCAGAAGAAAGAGGTAAAAGCATAGTTTTTTATGAATTAATTTGACTTGCTTAGGAAACAGTTCTTGATGTCATATTCTGATGGTGCTACCCTAACTTTTCCTTTTATGTCATTTCTTTTGCTTTCTCCTGTTGATTTTTTGCCATAAAAAAGAGGTTAAAAAAAAAGAGGTTGAAGCAATAAAAAATGGAGGTTTATATTTGTCATAAAGCAGAAGTTATAATCAATCCTCACATTGCCCAATTTTACTGTATAGTTGGCCTCATTTTCCCCCTCTCTCCCCTTCATTTTGATGATAGTTTATATTTCTCAGCAGAGATATGGTATGACAATGATAAGATAGAAATATATTTCATTTAGATTATGATATGTATTCTACTAATACTATGTATGAACTTGTTTATACTTTACATCTAAGTCTCACATTTGTTTCAGGGACAAAAGACTATTTCTTGTATAAAGTGGCATCCAGAGAAAGTTTATGTCATCAGAGAAATATGGGAAATATAGGCTTATGTTCTAATTATAGATGTATATTAAAGAAACTTAAGTGATTGTATTTCAATTAGATAAGCTCATTTTGTCTGTCACCTATCTATCTGTCTTATAGCTTAAGTATATTTGTGTCAGTGTTTCTCTAAAATGTTATCTATATGTTATGCTTTATATATTTGTAAGTGATTTTCATAGAAATATAAATTAATTTGATGTAAAAACCATCTTCATAAAAAGAGAAAGCAATCTTTGAATGAATCACTTAGGCATGCTACCCAATATATTTTTTTTACCAATATTCATATTCTTTGTTTCCTGAGTAGCATAAGAATAGTGGACACAATTTAAAAGGGACAGAGAAGTGGTCCCTAGGGACTTATTGACTGTCCATAAGGAGGTAATAATAATACCATTCAGAAGCAATATTCATCAGAATTCAGAAGTTACATATTCTCCATCACAGGATTTCCATTAACTACACTGAGTTGTCATTCTTACGTTCTTCTTAAAATGTGAGTAATTGAATATTTGTATTCTCTAGTTATAATGAATAAGCTGGAGGGACAAATTTTCTAGGTTACATAATGATAAGCAAAACTTAATAAATAATTTATTAGAAACTGTATGTATACGTAGTAGAAATAAATCCAGAATTGCATAGTTAAAACATTAAGTCTATAATCTGGAAGATAGGATGTGGAGGTAAAGAAAAATGTGTTAGAGACAGAAGAGTGAGGGGGTGGATGGATGGGTGGTAAGTGAATGAATGGATGGATGGATGGATTTAGAGATGTATATATTTAAGGAAGAAGTCCTAAGTAGAGATAACGAGGTTTATCAGAGCTAATAGTTGACACCAAGAAAATGAAAATGGATGCAGGATGAGGGTTTTGGGGAAGAAAATGCATTGAATACTAAAACAGTGTAATAGAAAGGATTAATAAGTCATCAGTATGAGATTATTGTAAACTTAATATTGTACCACTTTTGCTTAATAGTCACTTACCAGTGCTCCACTACTAAGCAGAATCATGAAGACAATGAAGGTCTCAAACCAGTTATGTTCAACTATTCGGAAGCAGGTTCTTCTCAGGTTCCACCATTGTTTCCCCCTCCCTTCTTCCACACTGATTTGACAACATTTAAATCTTTGTACACAGCCTGCAAGTACAGTGTTCAAACAGGAGTAGATGAAGTAACTTCTGCTGCTTCAGTAATACTCTTTAGCATGTCCCTGATTCATCTTCTCACTACAATTACCATCTCCATCTTGCTAGGATAACTCTCCAAGCCTGGAGTAGTAAGAGCACATTCATTAGCTGTATGAGGCTGTGAAAATTATTCAGCATCCTTAAACAGTTCGCTGGCTAATACTACCTGCTTTTTCTGCCTTGCCTCTTCTTGTCCAAAAAAGAACTCTGAAAGTACAAACAAATGTAAGGTAGCTTTGCCCTGTACTATGTCATGCTACTGCTCTCTGTTGAAGTCACTCTAGAGGAGTTCAAAATGAGATTAGTGATAACGAGCGAACTTCCCTTTTAAAGAGGTTATGGAATAATGATGTAGCTCTCCCCCAACAATGCTGGGTTTGTTACTGTTCTGTTTTCTTGTGGTGTTTCTAGAAAGGCTCATATAATTTTCAAAATTAATTTCGTCCATTAAAATGTGATTGCTTGGCTCTGCTTTGATTTGTCATTGCCTCCCTTATACTGCTCTTACACATTCAAACCATCCATGATTGCCATGTTAAGCACCATGGAGGATACAAATAATATTTTTTAAGGCAAAAAGAAAAAAGGTACAACACATGGACCTTGCCACCAAGAACCTTACATTCTTGTTTTCAAAAAAATATATAAACTCAGAAAGCCCACCTCAGGGCAAAACAAAACAAAACAACCCAAAATCCCCCCCCAAAGACCCTCAAAAAACACAAAAGAAAAAAAAAAAAGAACAAGTCAAGTATGCTGGAAGAAAAGGGAAAAGGGAAGGAAGGAGAGGACAGAGAAAAAAAGACAGTAAAATACATACAACAGTTCAAAACAGAAAGAGAAGAGCTCTCCTAAGATAATATACAAAAAAGTTATCAGGTGAATTAAATGGGTATGTTTACTAATAGCTGTTGAGAGGAATAATAAGGAATAATAGGCTCTCCTTCCACCATGATCAGAGGAAGGTACTTTTGAGAAGGACCTTGAGTGATGTGTGGAATTTATACTGGGAAATAGAGGGAGACAATGTATATCAGGCCTGTGAAGAAGAGATCACTAAATAGAGAATATGCAAATACATTAATATCTTCAAAACTCAAATTCTTAAGAAAATCAGACCATGGGAAATGCTAATCATGGGGAAAACAAAGCACTTAAAACTATTGTCCATATTGTACCAGGCTCAAATAGGTTCTGTTCAGGTATTGAGTATGGGGCTGTGTTTATTTCCTGCTTTGTCCAATAAGCTTTGGAAAATGATGATTTTGCTAAAAAAAAATACAGTTTATATTTGCCAGTCATTTAACTTTAGTACTCAGAAAGTTTTTTTTTTATGGATTTTATTTATTTATTTATTTGTCAGAGAGAGAGAGAGAGCACAAGCAGGCAGAGTGGCAGGCAGAGGCAGAGAGAGAAGCAGGCTCCCAGCCGAGCAAGGAGTCGGATGGAGGACTGGATCCCAGGACCCTGAGATCATGACCTGAGCCGGAGGCAGACACTGAACTGATTGAGCCACCCAGGCATCCCAGGAAGTTTGGGTTTTTTTTTTAAATATTTTTTTTATTTTTTTATAAACATATAAAGTATTTTTATCCCCAGGGGTACATGTCTGTGAATCGCCAGGTTTACACACTTCACAGCACTAACGATAGCACATACCCTCCCCAATGTCCATTACCCCACCCCCTTTTCCCTACCCCCCTACCCCCAGCAACCCTCAGTTTGTTCTGTGAGATTAAGAGTCACTTATGGTTTGTCTCCCTCCCAATCCCATCTTGTTTCTTTTCTTCTTTTCCTGCCCCCCTAACCCCTCATGTTGCATCTCCACTTCCTCATGTCAGGGATATCATATGATAGTTGTCTTTCTCTGGTTGACTTATTTCACTAAGCATGATACCC
>PISX010015211.1:0-50361 GCA_004024625.1 Mellivora capensis | reverse complement strand
TTGGCTGCTCCCACGTTAGGGGCATAGATATTTAAAATGGTTAGATCTTCTTGTTGGACAGACCCTTTGAGTATGATATAGTGTCCTTCCTCATCTCTTATTATAGTCTTTGGCTTAAAATCTAATTGATCTGATATAAGGATTGCCACCCCAGCTTTCTTCTGATGTCCATTAGCATGGTAAATTGTTTTCCACCCCCTCACTTTAAATCTGGAGGTGTTTTTAGGTCTAAAATGAGTTTCTTGTAGGCAAAATATTGATGGATTTTGTTTTTTATCTATTCTGATACCCTGTGTCTTTTGATTGTGGCATTTAGCCCATTAACATTCAGGGTAACTATTGAGAGATATGAATTTAGTGCCATTGTATTTCCTGTAAGGTGACTATTACTGTATATTGTCTCTGTTCCTTTCTAATCAACTACTTTTAGGCTTTGTCTTTGCTTAGAAGACTCCTTTCAATATTTCCTTTAAAGCTGGTTTGGTGTTTGCAAATTCTTTCAGTTTTTTTTGTCCTGGAAACTTTTTATCCCTCCTTCTATTTTCAATGATAGCCTAGCTGGATATAGTATTCTAGCTGCATGTTTTTCTTGTTCAGTGCTCTGAATATATCATGCCAGTTCTTTCTGGCCTGCCAGGTCTCTGTGGATAAGTCTGCTGTCAATCTAATATTTTTACCATTGTATATTACAGACTTCTTTTCCTGGGCTGCTTTCAGGATTTTCTCTCTGTTGCTAAGACTTGTAACTTTTACTATTAGGTGGGGTGTGGACCTATTCTTGTTGATTTTGAGGGGGGTTCTCTGCACCTCCTGGATTTTGATTTTTGTTCCCTTTGCCATATTAGGGAAATTTTCTACAGTATTTCTCTCCAATATACCTTCTTCTCCCCTCTCTCTTTCTTCTTCTTCTGGAATCCTAATTATTCTAATGTTGTTTCCCCTTATAGTGTCACTTATCTCTCGAATTCTCCCCTCGTGGTCCAGTAGCTGTTTGTCCCTATTTGCTCAGCTTCTTTATTCTCTGTCATTTGGTCTTCAATATCACTAATTCTTTCTTCTGCCTCATTTATCCTAGCAGTAAGAGCCTCCATTTTTTATTGTACCTCATTAATAACTTTTTTTAATTTCAACTTGGTTAGATTTTAGTTCTTTTATTTCTCTAGAAAGGGCTTTTATATCTCCCGAGAGGGTTTCTCTAATATCTTCCATGCCTTTTTCGAGCCTGGCTAGAACCTTGAGAATCGTCATTCTGAACTCTAGATCTGACATATTACCAATGTCTGTAATGATTAGGTCCCTAGCCCTCGGTACTGCCTCTTGTTTTTTTTGGGGGGGTGAATTTTTCCGCCTTGTCATTTTGTCCAGATAAGTGTGTATGAAGGGGCAAATAAAATACTAAAAGGGTGGCAGAGGCCCCAGGAAAATGCACTTTGACCAAATCAGAAGAGACCCCAAATTGTGGGGGGCAGAAAGGGGATAAAAAGAAGTTCAGAAAAAAAAATAAAAAAAGAAAACAAATAAAGAAAAAATATAAAAAAGAAAAAAAATATATGTATATATTAGACTGGTGACTAGAACAGGGTCACCCACTTAATTTGGGGGGTATTTTGGTCTCTTAGAAGAAACTACCTCCCAAGATTTTAAAGAATGAAAAATGTATATAAGGGTAAACACAATGAAGGGATGGAATATGCCTATAAAGATGAAAAAAATTTTTTTTTAAATTTCTAAACAAGGAGTGGATAAAGTAAGTTGGTTGGGAGAAAAAAGAAAAAGAAAGTGGAGAGAAGTTGCTCAAGCTGGAGACTAGAACAAGCCTGGAGCTAGATTTAGGGTATATTTTGCTTTACTAGAAGAAGTTGTACCCCAAATTTTTTAGAAGAAAAAACCCTATGTGTATACAAAAAATAAAGTTAAATAATATGAAGGATAAAATATGACTGTAATAATGAAGGTTCAAAAAATATTACTATATTTTTGAAAGGTATTGTTAAGATAAACTAGTTTAAAAATGTTAAAAAAGAAAAGGGTAAAAGTTAAAAAAAATTTAGCAGAACAAAAAAAAAAAATTAAGAAAAAATTAAATTAACTGCAAGTCTAAAGAATCATGGGGAGAAAGCCATGAGTTCCATGCTTTGCTTTCTCCTCCTCTGGTATTCTGCTGCTCTCCTTGGTAAGTGAACTTGGTCTTGGCTGGATTTCTTGTTGATCTTCTGGGAGAGGGGCCTGTTGTAGTAATTCTCAAGCGTCTTTGCCCGAGGCAGAATTGCACCCCCTTACCAGGGGCCGGGCTAAGTAATCCGCTCAGGTTTGCTTTTGGGAGCTTTTGTTCCCTGAACGCTTTCCGTAGAGTTCCAGAGGACAGGAACGAAAATGGCGACCTCCCAATCTCCGGCCCGGAGGAGCCGAGAGCTCGGGGCCTCACTCCTCAGTGTGCCCTCAGAGAAAAGCGCCCAATCCCTACCGTCTCCCTGCCTCTGGCCACGCTCCGAGCTCACTCAGCCTGCGACCGATTCAAGGTAACTCCAAGCTGAGAGCTCACTCCTTGGCTCTGTCTCTGTAGCCGGCTTTCCCGCTCTAATGTCTGTGAGCTCTGTGACATTCAGACACCCCCAGTCCTTCTGTGACCCTGCTGGACCTGGGGCCACGCCTACCCCACGTGGGCTTCACCCTGGTTTAGCCTCTGGAGCGATGTCCCTCAGTGGAGCAGAATTTTAAAAGTCTTGATTTCGTGCTCCGTTGCTCCGCCACTTGCCGGGAGCCGGCCCCTCCCCCCATGGTCTATCTTCCCGTTGCTTTGGATTCACTTCTCTGCCCGTCCTACCTTTCAGAAAGTGGTCGATTTTCTGTTTCTAGAATTGCTGTTCTTCTTCTCTTCGATCTCCCGTTGGATTTGTAGGTGTTTGCAATGGTTTGATAAGCTATCTAGCCGATCTCCTGCTACCTGATGTAGTCTCAGCTGCTACTTCTCCGCCATCTTGACTCCTCCTCCAGTGCATTCAATATTTAAAATGGATAGTAAAACTCTAACAGAACAACGACCACAAAAATTAAAAAACAAAACAAAACATAAAACCCAAAAACAAAAAACAAACCCAGAGGGGTACTTTTTGTTTCTGATTCTGACCAAGGAGGATCATCTCTAGGACTGGAAAACTGAAGGCAAACATGTAATCCATCACTTTACTAATTTCTTAAGCCCATTACTTTATCTTTTAGTCTTTTCCCCCTGAGCCACCAATTGATTTACATTAGGTATACACATTCTCCTATTTCCTAATAGTCTTTTAAATTAGCTTACTGCTTACAAATCAGAGGCTCATGAGAAGTATGAAGAATGGAATGGACAGACAAATGACATTCATCTCTTAAAACTAAGTGGGTGTGAACTCACAGAGAAGCTGTAAGGAAGACAGAGTTTGGTAATAACAAAGATATAGCAGAGTCAAGCCACGTGAAGAGTGGTGTTAATGACACAGCTGGTAGACGGCTGGGAGAGAGGACTGGACACAAATGGAGATCAGGAGATGATGACGACGTCCTACTCCTACACGTAGGAGCCCTCACTCAGTGCCAGGTGCTACTCCATGTGCTTCATATACATCAACTTATATCATCTTAACAACAATCATATCAAGTTATTATTAACCCCTCTCTTTTTTTTTTCAACAGATGAATGAATTGAAGCACAGAGAGGTTCAGTAATATGTCTAAGGTGACACAGCCTGTGGATTGACACAGCCTGTGGAGCTAGGATATGTCTAAGGTGACATAGACTGTGGAGCTAGGATTAAGCACCTAGCAGTATGGCTCAAAGCTCCATGCATATAACCACTGGGCTGTGCTGCCTCTCGTTGGTTATGGGGGAGAGATTTATGTCAAGAGGGTTTAGATTTGCCAAATAGAGTTCAGTTTTCTACATGTCTGGGAAAACAATCCCAAAGGCCAACCCAGTTTCCTGTGATCCCTTTCTTTAGTATTTTCTCACCACAATTCATCTCCCTTTTACTAATGGATAAGCCAGGAAAGAGTTTCTTTAGCCAGCCAAAAATGAAAGGACAATTGAATTCCCAACCTTGGATGTCACGTAAACAGCATAAAAAGCTTAGGAAACACCAAGTTAGATTTTACAATCCAAAGAATGCATTATTCCCAAATAACAGCTACAAGATAATAAAGTTTTAAAACCAAGGTGTCTTAAAATAAAAACTCTCAAAAAGACTGCCATTCCCATTAGCACAACTTTGTGAGAAATCAAGTCCTTGAAACAACTCTATTTGTGCATGGGAACAGGGAAGTTGGCTTCTTGCTTTGATGGGGCTGCTTTTTTTAGTGTATTAAAGAACAATCTCAATTTTGGGGAAAGGTCTTAAGAACTTTCATGTAGGTCTTGGTGTACCTTCCACCTGAAGGATGGAATGTAACTTCTCTTTCAGGAACAGAAATGCTTCAGTCTCATTGGTCTCCCTCACTCTCTCCTTATGAAGAAAATGATTCAGAGCGAACCAAGTCATGCCTTAAACTGTCACCTCTTGCCTCATCCAAAGTCAACTCATCTTGGAACACTCCTAGAAATATTCTGATCATGCTTGGTTTTGCTTTTTGGTTCAATGAAAATAGCTAATATATATCTGCTTTAAATAAATGTCCCAGTGTGGACCCCAAGGTAAAAATGCAGTGCCCAATGGGAACATTTGGTTATTCTGCACTATTATCATGCTAAATGATTTTGGCATCATGGACCCAATAGTCCACACCTCCATTTCCTATCTGCAGTTGGCAGTCCACACCACCACACCCACTTCCCCAAGTGAGCACCTTCAAAGGCCATCCACATTCTTCTGGCTCACACTTATTTTCCTGGAGTGAAGTACACTATGAATTTCAAGGGACACAGCAGTTCACCAAGATTTTTTGAACAGTTACTGCACCCCTACCTGGATGCCCTAAGCTGCAGAATGTACTCAAGACAACATTCACCACAGTGGGCTTGAGTCCTACAATCTACAGCTCAGGAAGCCAGCAAACTCTTGGTGACATAACAGAGAACAATTCTATCACTGTTCCCAGCTTGACAAGAATAAATTGAAATGCCTAAGATATATTCTACTAGTATTCATGCATTATGTATTGTTTTTAAGATCACTCATCCAAGTAGCCATTTGGTCTATTTTGGAATATGCAGTATGATATTTTATACAATTCCATGAAAATGTTCATTATTCTTAAGTCACCAATCTTAAAAAACATATTTTACTTAAGACTTAAGGATAGCGGCCTGGAGCACTGGGTGTGGTGCATAAACAATGAATTCTGTTACGCTGAAAAGAAATTAATAAAAAAAAATAATAAATCCTTTTTTAAATTTAAAAATAAAAATTAAGCACAATGACTAACAACAACAACAAAAAAGACTTAAGGATAGCGAAGACAGTGGTTTGTATTCAAAGATGCCCTCTTTTTTTTAAAAGTAGAGAAGCCATATATTATCTTTCCATAAGTTAACTTAACCTGTTTCCCTTTTTAAAAACAAATGCATTCATGCCTTGCTCCCATTTGCAGAATTATTCAACTACATTTTGACAAGAAGAATTGGGAAAGTTAATATTCTTTCCTTGAGATTGTAGTGAAATAAAAAAATTCAACAAAGACATCTGTAATCATAGGAGAGAGGAAATCGAGCATTATGGTGCATAGCAAGTACTCACTGAATGTAGGGAGGAATAGATGCACAGATGAATAAACAAAGGGGTTTTCAGCACTTTCAGTGGGATGTGGTAAAAGCCTCAGAGAGGATAGGTCCAACTTTCCTGAAAGAAAAATCCTTGAATTAGTTGTGAAGTAGATGATAGGTCAAAGTGAGATGAAGTTCAACTGCCTTTAGCAACACAACCTCCGAGAAGGAGACACTGGGCTTTTCCTTTCCTACGAAGGAAAGTGAGGAAGGAGAGATGAATGCCAGCAGCTCATGAAGGGGAGAGAGGGGAATTCAGGAAACATTATCTCACTTAAAAAGCCCAGCCTCCTATGGTTTTACCATAGGCAACACATTTATTTTCCTTTTAGTTTAATAGAAATTAATAACTAAACCATCAAGTTAGGTCTCCTCAAAGCCCCAGAAAAAAACCATTACACTGATTCGATATAACTTATAAGTTTCTGGATTTTGTTAATTTCCCGCTCCATGGCAGAGCAAGAAGAATGGAGTAATTATCTCATGTTTCTTTCCTTCTTATTATGGTAATTACATGCAAGCCCAGAAAAGCAATCTGGGCAGCATTCATGTGTCCTGTTAAGCACAAAAATCCTTTTCCAGTTGCCAGTACTCACAATGGTGTTTCTACTCCAGCCAAACTTTCAATGCTTAGTTCTTTAGAATGTGATCTACATACCCACGAGATGAAGAGGATGGGGGGCTGGATAACATAGGGAAGAAGAGAGGGAAGGGAAGCTAGGGTGCAGATTTCTGCTACATCACAAATTTGATCCAATGAGCAAAGAAGGGGCTCTCCCCATATAGTTCAGGGCGCCCAAGTGGTTCCTTCTCAAATGCTTCTCATTACTATGTATCATTAAGTGAACTTTTTTCTCCAAGCTTCTCTTTTAAAATGCAAAACATCTGCTTCTTGATTAAGTAAAAATGTGCTTAAGTAAAATTTTTCTCAGCTCCCTCTTTTTTTCCCCAAAGATTTTATTTATTTATTTGACAGAGATCCTAAGTAGGCAGAGAGGCAGGTGGGGGTGGCAGGGGAGAAGCAGGCTCCATGCTGAGTAGAGAGCCCGATGCGGGGCTCGATCCCAGGAACCTGGGATCCTGATCCGAACCAAAGGCAGAGGCTTTAACCCACCCAGAGCCACCCAGAGGCCCCACCAGTTCCCTCATTTTACTTGCAAGGAAAAAGAGGCCTTGAGAGGTACAAGGATTTGCTCGTGGCCCACAGCTCATAACTGGAAAGAAGGCACACCAGAACCTAGGTATCCTAAGTGACAGTCCAGTGCTCTGCTCCAACTTCCCCTCTGCATGGCTAACCTGACCCAGTTACAGGCATCATCTGACATGGCAGCATTTGAACTTAAAGTTAGGTGTGCTTCAAGGAGTGTCAAGCACTTCACAAATGGTATCAAGCCTCACCATCAACAACATAGGCTCTGCCCCTGTCATCTATCCCTTGCCATGGAACCATTTGATCTTCCCTATCTTCCACTCTCTTGCCCTCGTGGTTTATTCTTCACACACCAAGTGATCCTTGAAAATTCAATTCTGGTCATTTCACTTATATGCTCCAAATTAAACTCTTATACTTTCCCATCACTCTTAGGGAAAACAAAAACAGAATACGATTCTTACCACAACCTACAATGCCTCACATAATTGAAAACTTGGCTTCCTCCCTGAGCTTGTCAAGTGCCAATGTTGAGATTTTGGCTGGCTTATAACTTCTCTGATGTGCCAAACATGTTCATGCCTCAACTTTGAGAAACTGCATGATTAAAAATAGAATGGTTGTTCAAATACATAGAGGGGGGTAAAAATTAAAAAATCAAGAAAATAGCATTACCCTCAGAAAGAAATGTTTGAAAAAAAATTAATAAATCTTAAGATATCCTGTTTCAAACACAGAATAAAACTATAGTGAAAACTAATTGGCATCATTAGAGTTGGTGATTAATTGGATGTGAGGGATAAAGCAAAGAAAGAATCAAAGGTGTCTCTCGGGTTTTTAATGTGGTCACCTGCAGTGGTGGTCACATTCAATTTACTTACTTTGGACCAACTAACTTGAAAAGGAGCTAACAGCATCCCTAGTCTAAGGAATAATAGATTACCACACAGAAGTAGAAATACTGGGAAAATAGGAGTCTATTTGCATGTAGATAAGCAATTATCAACATTATTAATTCAAGTCGCCTTAATTTGTTAGGCTATATCAACAGGATTCAAGTATCAAAAAATGTTTTTATTTTGTTGAGCATAATTAAGCTACACTGAATTTTAAAAAACAGTAACAAAAGCAAGAAGATTTTGCCTCAGATTTTTCCATTAATATAGCTGGGACCAAGTTATATTAGTTGATTTCTGGCCATTGAAAGAAGATTCTGATGATATAATTAACTACTCCTAGCTTCACTATTGATAGAAGGGTAGAAATTAGCACCCAAATGAGGCACATTCGAGGTGTCATGGTTTTGATCAAACAATGGCTGGAAAAATAAATGTTTATTAAAGCCCAAAGTTGTCATTTAGGGACTTTTTGGAGCTTGGGTGTGCTTTGATTTTTAACACAGTAAAAATTTGATCATGCAACTAAGATTATTAACAAGAAGAAAATGTCACTTTCTACCATCTGGAAGAGCACCAGTCCAAAAGACTTAGCTGACAACTGGAAGGAGAAGCCATCAACTACTGTCTCAGTTCTCATCCTTCCTTGTGGGGTTGGAGGTAAAGGCAGAGATGAGTGGAAACGTCTTACTGATCCTTTCCTCTAGACTTTCCCTATAACAACTTGATCATTTTTTGCTTTTTTCCTCCTTTGGCCACATCAACACCTAATGGACTGGGTTATCCCCAGTGTGTCTATCATCTCCCTCCTTCCCTTCCCTCACCACCCACCTCAACCACCAGACCAGAAGGAAAAAGTCATTTTAAAAAGATAATGTTGCAAGCTTTGAACAAGATGGCTGAGGAGTACAGACCTAAAAATAATTGTTCCCAGGAGTTCAGCTAGATAGTTATCAAACCATTCTGAACACCTACAAACTCAACAGGAGACTGAAGAGAAGAAGAGCAGCAATTCTAGGAATAGAAAAGCACCACTTTCTGGAAGGTAGGACATGCAGATAAGTGAATCTGACCCAGTACATGGGAAGATAGACCGTGGCAGGATGGGCTGGCTCCCAGCAAGCAGTAGAGCAGTGCAACATAAAATTGGAACTTTTAGAAGTCTGCTCCACTGAGGGATGTCGCTCCAGAGGCTAAGTGGGGGGTGGAACCCTCACAGGGAAAGTGTGGTCTCAGGTCCCGTGGGGTCAAAGAAAGACTGGGGGTGTCTGAGTGTAGCAGAGCTCCCAGGTATTGGAGCAGGGAAGCCAGCTACAGACAGAGCTGCGGAGGGGACTCTTACCTCGGGGTTACCTTAAACCTTGATCCAAGGCACAGTCGGGCCACTGCTCTCCCAGCTGGGACCCCACAGATGGCAGATCCAGGGACATGCCCTCCGTCCTCCTCTGGGAGGTACGGGAGTGTGCACCAGGAATCTGCTGAGTTTGGAGACTCCAAATGGGGCTGTGGACCAGAGATGGAAATGTTCAGTGACAGGCTGGGTGAGCTCGGAGTGTGGCCAGAGACCAGGGAGATGGGAGAGATTGACTGCTTATCTCTGAGGGTGCACTGAGGAGTGGGGCCCCGAGCTCTCAGCTCCTCTGGGGCCAGAGGTTGGGAGGCCACCATCTTCATTCCTGTTCTCCAAAAGCAGTACAGAAAGCATTCAGGGAACAAAAGCTCCTGAGAACAAACCCAAGCAGATTACTTAGCCTGGTCCCTGGCTAGGGTGTTGCAATTAGACCTCAGGCAAAGACATTTGGGAATCATGACAACAGGCCCCTCCCCCAGAAGATCAGCAAGAACATTCAGCCAAGACTAAGTTCACAATCAATGAAAACTGAAAAACTTCAGTCACCTTACAGGCAATACAATGCACTAAATTCATATCTTTCAGTAGCTACTCTGACTGTAAAGGGGTTAAATGCCCCAATCAAAAGACACAGGGTATCAGGATGGATAAAAAAACAAGACCCATTGATATGCTGTCTACAAGAAACTCATTTTAGACCCAAAGACACCTCCAGATTTAAAGTGAGGGGTGGAAAACCATTTATCATGCTAATGGACATGAAAAGAAAGCTGGGGTGGCAACCCTTATATTAGACAAATTAGATATTAAGCCAAAGACTATAATAAGACATAAGGAAAGACACTATATCATACTTAGAGGATCTGTCCCACAAGAGATCTAACAATTTTAAACATCAATGCCCCTAACATGGGAGCAGCCAATGATATAAACCAATTAATAATAAAATCAAAGAAACACATGAACAATAATATAATAATAGTAGGTGACTTTAACACTCCCCTCATTGAAATGGACAGATCATTTAAGCAAAAGATCAACATGGAAATAAAGGCTTTAAATGACACATTAATGACAGAACATTCTAACCCAAAGCAACAGAATATACATTTTTCTCTAGTGCACATAGAATATTCTCCAGAATAGATCACATCCTGGGTCAAAAATCAGGTCTCGACTAGTATCAAGAGCCTGGGATCATTCCTTTTGTATTTTCAGACCACAATACTCTGAAGCTAGAACTCAACCACAAGAGGAAAGTTGGAAAAAACACAAATGTGGAAGGTAAAGAGCATCCTACTAAAGAATGAATGGGTCAGCCAGGAAATTAAAGAAGAATTGAAAAA
The DNA here is from genome assembly GCA_004024625.1 of Mellivora capensis. Classification (NCBI taxonomy): domain Eukaryota; kingdom Metazoa; phylum Chordata; class Mammalia; order Carnivora; family Mustelidae; genus Mellivora; species Mellivora capensis. The sequence continues at coordinate 39,884 of PISX010015211.1, read as the reverse complement.
ATTCATGGAAACAAATGACAATGAAAACACAATTGTTCAAAATCTTCGGGATGCAGCAAAGGCAGTCCTGAGAGGAAAGTATATAGCGACACAAGCCTTTCTCAAGAAACAAGAAAGGTCTCAAGTACACAGCCTAACCCTGCACGTAAAGGAGCTGGAGAAAGTACAGCAAAGAAAGCCTAAACCCAGGAGAAGAGAAATCATAAAGATCTGGGCAGAAACCAATGAAATAGAAACTAAAAGAACAGTAACAGATCGACAAAACTAGGAGCTGGTTCTTTGAAAGAATTAATAAGATTGATAAACCCCTGGCCAGACTTATCCAAAAGAAAAGAGAAAGGACCCAAATTAATAAAATCATGAATGAAAGAGGAGAGATCACAACCAACACCAAAGAAATACAAACAATTGTAAGAACATACTATGAGTGACACACCAGCAAATTTGACAATCTGGAAGAAATGGATGCATTCCTAAAGAATGCAAACTACCATGACTGAACCAGGAAGACATAGAAAATCTGAACAGACCCATAACCAGTAAGGAGATTGAAGCAGTCACCAAAATCTCCCAAAAAACAAGAGCCCAGGGCCAGACACCTTCCCAGGGGAATTCTACCAAATATTTAAAGAAGAATTAATACCTATTCTCCCGAAACTGTTCCAAAAAATAGAAATGGAAGGAAAACTTCCAAACTCATTTTATGAGGCCAGCATTACCTTGATCCCCAAACCAGACAAAGACCCCATCAAAAAGGAGAATAACAGACCAATATCCCTGATGAACACAGATGCAAAAATTCTCACCAAAATACTAGCCAATAGGATCCAACAGGACATTAAAAGGATTATTCACCACGACCAAGTGGGATTTATTCCAGAGCTGCAAGGTTGGTCCAACATCCACAAATCAATCAATGTGATACAATACATTAATAAAAGAACAAGACCCATATGATCATCTCAACAGATGCAGAAAAAGTATTTGACAAAGTACAGCATTCTTTCTTGTTCAAAACTCTTCACAGTGTAGGGATAAAGGGTACATACCTCAATATCATCAAAGCCATCTATGAAAAACCCACAGCGAATATCATTCTCAATGGAGAAAAACTGAGAGCTTTTCTGCTAAGGTCAGGAACATGGCAGGACTGTCCACTATCATCACTGCTATTCAACATAGTATTAGAAGTCCTAGCCTCAGCAATTCAGTATTCCAATTGGCAAGAAGTCAAACTCTCACTCTTTGCAGATGATATCATACTTTATGTGGAAAACCCAAAAGACTCCACTCCAAAGCTGCTAGAACTCATACAGGAATTCAGGAAAGTGGCAGGATATAAAATCAATGCAAAGAAATCAGCTGCAATTTGGTGCAGCCACTTTGGAAAACAGTGTGGTGATTCCTTAAGAAATTAAAAATAGAGCTACCTTATGACCCTGTAATTGTACTACTGGATATTTACTGCAAAGATACAGACGTAGTGAACAGAAGGGCCATCTATACCCCAATGTTCATAGCAGCAATGGCCACAGTCACCAAACTGTGGAAAGAGCCAAGATGTCCTTCAACAGACGAATGGATAAAGAAGATATGGTCCATATATACAATGGAGTATTATGCCTCCATCAGAAAGGATGAATACCCAACTTTTGTGTCAACATGGACAGGACTGGAGGAGATTATGCTGAGTGAAATAAGTCAAGCAGAGAGAGTCGATTATCATATGGTTTCACTTACTTGTGGAACATAAGGAATAATGCAGAGGACATTGGGTGAAGGAGACGAGAAGTAAGTTGGGGGAAATCAGAGGGGGAGACAAACCATGAGAGACTGTGGACTCTGAGAAACAAACTGAGAGTTTTGGAGGGGACAGAGGTGGGGGGTTGGGAAGGCCTGGTGGTGGGTATTAAGGAGGGCACATATTACATGAAACAATGGGTGTGGTGCATAAACAATGAATCTTGGAACACTGAAAAAATAAAATAAAATTTTAAAAAGAAATCAGTTGCATTTCTATACACCACTAACAAGACAAAAGAGAAATTAATAGTCGGTCCCATTTACAATTGAACCCCAAACAATAAGATACCTAGGAATAAACCTAACTAAAGAGACAAAGAATCTGTACTCAGAAAACTATAAAGTACTCATGAAAGAAATTGAGGAATACACAAAGAAATGGAAAAACAGTTTATGCTCATGGATTGGAGGAACAAATATTATGAAAATGTCTATGCTACCTAAAGCAATCTACATAGTTAAGCCATCCCTAACAAAATACCATCAATTTTTTTTCAAAGAAATGGAACAAATAATCCTAAAATTTATATGGAACCAGAAAAGACCTGGAATAGCCAGAGGAATGTTGAAAAGGAAAGCCAAAGCTGGCAGCATCACAATTCCAGACTTCAAGCTCTATTACAAAGCTGTCATCATCAAGACAGTATGGTACTGGCACAAAACAGACACACAGATCAATGGAACAGAATAGAGAGCCCAGAAATAGACCCTCAACTCTATGGTCAACTAATCTTTGACAAAGCAGGAAAGAATGTCCAATGGACAAAAGACAGCCTCTTCAATAAATGGTGTTGGGAAAATTGGACAGCCACATAAAGAAGAATGAAACTGGACCATTTCCTTACACCATATGCAAAAATGACTCAAAATGGATGAAAGACCTCAATGTGAGATAGGATCCATCAAAATCCTTGAGGAGAACACAGGCAGCAACCTCTTTGACCTCACCCACAGCAACTTCTTCCTAGAAACATCACCAAAGGAAAGAAAAGCAAGGGCAAAAATGAACTATTAGGATTTCATCAAGATCAAAAGCTTTTGCACAGCAAAGGAAACAGTCAACAAAACCAAAAGACAACAAAACCAAAAGACAAGATATTTGCAAATGACATATTAAATAAAGGGCTGGTATCCAAAATCTATAAAGAACTTATCAAACTCAACACCCAAAGAACAAATAATCCAATCAAGAAATGGGCAGAGGACATGAACAGACATTTCTGCAAAGAACACATCCAGATGGCCAACAGACACATGAAAAAGTGCTCCACATCACTTGGCATCAGGGAAATACAAATTAAAACCACAATGAGATATCACCTCACACCAGTCAGAATGGCTAAAATTAACAAGTCAGGGAATGACAGATGCTGGCGAGGATGTGGAGAAAGGGAATGAATGTGGGAATGCAAGCTGGTGCAGCCACTCTGGAAAACAGCATGGAGGTTCCTCAGAAAGTTGAAAACAGAGCTACCCTATGACCCAGCAATTGAACTACTGGCATTTACCCTAAAGATACAAACGTAGTGATCCGAAGGGGCACGTGCACCCGAATGTTTATAGCAGCAGTGTCCACAATAACCAAACTATGGAAAGAACCTAGATGTCCATCAACAGATGAGTGGATAAGGAGGAGATGATACACACACACAGACACACACACACACACACAATGGAATACTGTGCAACCATAAAAAACACCCAAACTCTTGCCATTTGCAACGATGTAGATAGAACTAGAGGGCATTATGCTAAATGAATTAAGTCAATCAGAGAAAGAGCATTATCATTATCTCTGATATGAGGAATTTGAGAGGCATGATGGGGGGTCATATGGAGAGGGAGGGAAAAAATGAAACAAGATGGGACTGGGGAGGGAGACAAACCATAAGAGACTCTTAACCTTAGGAAACAAACTGAGGGTTGCTGGGGATTGTGGAGGAGGGATAGGATGGCTGGGTTATGGACATTGGGGAGGGTATGTGCTATGGTGAGTGCTTTGAATTCTGTAAGACTGGTGATTCACAGACCTGTACTCCTGAATCAAATAATAAGTTATATGTTAATAAAAAAAAGATAATGTCGAATTTTTTTTTAATTTGTGGGTTTTTTCTATTAAGATGAAATTTATTGGAAGTAAAATGTAAATATCTGAAATGTAAGACTTTCTGAAGTTTTCTGTATGTGTCCACACCTGTAGCCAATGCTCAGGTCAATATGTAAAATCCATTTATTATCCCAGAATGTGTCTTCTTGCTGTTCCCCTTAATAAACCCCCTACCCCTGCAGTAATCCTTATTGCAACCTCTGTTACCATAGACTGGTTTTGCCTCCTTCCTGCAAGGCTTATGGATGAGATCACAGAGTATGCTTTTATGTCTGCTCCATTTGCTCAATCTAAATTTTTAAAATGAATCCATGTTGCTTCATACATCTGAATTTACTTCTATTGCTGCTGTTTTATAACTCATTGTAGATTGATACCACTATTCGTTTCTCCATTTTTCTGTGCTAAACATTTGTGTTATTTCAGTTCTGTAAATCAAACTGCCCTACAGTTTTTCTGTAGGTCTTTTTGAGAAGGTGCACCTTATTTTCTTGAGAACTAGAACTGACTAGGCTGACCTTTTTTTCCATAGGGACATCTGCATCAGTTTCCTATTGCTCTTGTAACAATACCACAAACTTAGCAGTTGAAAAACGACACAAACTCTTCTTAGAGTTCTGGAGACCAGAACTGTTTTGGGGCTGTGTTTTTTTCTGGAGGTTCTAGGGTGAATCCATTCCCTTACCTTTTCCAGCTGCTAGAGCCTGTCCATATTCCTGTACTTAAGATATTCTTCCATCTTCATTAGCCAGCAGCACAAAACCGCGTAATCCTCAGGCTGCTACTCTCTGGTTTTGCCTCTCCTTCTGCCCTCCTCCATCTTTAAAGATGCCCGTGATTACATTGGGTCCACCTGGAAAAGCCAGGCTCATCGCCTGTGCTAGCCCTGCCAGCTGATTAGCAACTTTAATTGCATCCAGAACTGTGCTTTGCCATGTAAAGTAACAAATTCACAGTTTCCAGGGCTTAGGAAATATTACCATTTCAAAATCTAGTTTACATTCTTTTTTTCTTTTTAAACGAAGTCTTCGAAATCAGTGTGTGTTCTGCACTTAGAGCACATCTCAATTTGGACTAGCCACATTTCAAGTGTTTAGAAGCTACATGTGCTTAGTGGCAATAGTATTAATAAAAGTCTAGAAGCTTGCTGGTTTCCCTTTTAAATTAAGGTCTCTGATCCATCTCAAAATAAGTTTTCTATATGCTGTGAAAGAGGGGTCAAGGTTTATTTTTTTTTAACATATTTACCTAGTTGCTCAAACACGTTTTATTAAAAAGACTTTCTTTTCCTCATTGAATTCTATTGGCTCCTTTCTTGACAATAAGTAACTGTATATGCCGTATTCTCTGTTCAGCTCCTTTGATCTATTTGTCTATACTTATGCCACTATAAGCTCATGTTTAATTACTGTAGATTAGAATAAATCTTAAAATCTGGTAGGGTAATTCCTCCAATTTAATTCTTCAGGTTTGCCTCGCCTGGCTTATGTGTTTTGTATTTTCATGGATACTTTAGAAGCAGCTCTTCAATTTTTTCCTAGGTTTTCATTATCAGGGAAATTTGGTCTTTAAACTCTGATAATCAGCAACTTATTGTTATTAATTAGAATTACAAATTAATTTTCTTGAACTCTAAATGTGTAAGACTAAGTACAGAGCTACTTTAGAAAACAGGGTGCAAGTTGCACCTCTCTGCTAGTCAAAAAGATATGTGGCAACAGGATTCAAAGGCTGTCTGTGACCGATCCTATGCAGCTGTATTCTTTTGACCTATAACACCATAAGAGAACACATGGAGATGGTGCCAAAACAAGCAAGAATGAGGACAGAGAAGACATTCAAAGGAAGGCTGATGTACACCAGATTACAAAAAACTTTCTACATAGTCTTAAGAGACTTACATCCTCTCCTAATTTTTAGAAGAGCCATAAGGCCAATGTTTTATAATAAATATTAAAGCAAAAATTTCCTCCCAAATATTTATATATTTTATATATATTGTATACATACTTATATGTATTTTATAAATGTATATTTTATATTTTATAAATTATATTATATATATTATATATATATTTTTTATAAATAATTCATTTTATGACCAGACTCTAAGTTTTGAGAAGTGGGTGAAATGAAGCATAAGAGAGAAATTACATAATTTGTTGTCACAGACTATAAGAGAAAAAACTGAAAGTAGTTCCTACAGTATAATAAACTATTGCAGTAAAACCTAGTTTATTCTCCATTCTGTTAAATAACACTTTTTAATTCACTAATATCCCTATATATTTAGAGAACAATGATGATTCAGAATCATAATATTGACCTTGAGAGACTAGAGGATTTTTTCACATGTATATCCATTTACTCAACACTTAAATATCTTTTAAGGTCAGGAACTTTGGCTGACTTTCTTCTGAGAAACTGGACAGCAAAGAAAGATTCTTGTTAATCCAGTGTCAAACATATTTGAATTTATTTTCCTTGAAAACTGATCATCTAAATACGCTCTATATATTAACACTTTGTTCTCCAGATTCCTCTAGTAACTAACTGTTTGGGTCAGATTATACACCAGAATAATCTTGCTGTGGGGAGGATTTGTCAAGCATTTGTAGAGACTTTGACTCTATATCTTCAGAAGGCAAGAGTTGAGAATGAAGGGGAAATATCATCTCCCTCTTTTACTTTCTGGTTTTGGTTTAGTTCCAAATTCAAAGGTCAGTCCTAAATGCAATCTTGGGAGGGAATGTGATTTTCCAAGCAAATGCTTCTCAAAATTGAATCACCAGGGATATTTCTCTAAAAAATACTTTTCTTGTTTCACTCCCAGAAATTCTGAGTATAAACCTGTCATGGGGGGTGGAAATATGTATTTTTAAAGATTTTTATCTATTTATTTTAAAGAGATGGGGGAGGGGCAGAGGAAGAGGGAAAGAGAGAATCTCAAGCAGGTTCCACACAAGCAGAGAGCCCAGTGTGGGGCTCGATCTCATGACCCTGAGATCACAACCTGAGCTGAAACCAAGAGTTGGATGCTTAACCAACTGCACCACCCAGGTGCCAAAATATGTATTTTTAATAAATGCTGTTTATGATTCTTTTCCTTAAATTTTAAGTATTCATTTAGTAGTAACTATGAGCAAGACACTGAAGGAACTGGGCAAAGCCTGTGGGGCCACTAGAGTCTTTTGATCAGGTCCTTCCTGTAATGGAGCTTGTTTTTAGGAGAGGACACTGGCTAGAGGAAAAAGAGGCCCCATGCTGAACCTAGAACCAAGGGGCTAGGGCAGAGAGTGAGGACAGAAATCCTAGGAAGGGGACAGGATGAGCTTGGAGGGGCAGAGATGGTGAGAAAGGATATCCTGCAAGGAATGAGTTTAGAACTGGTTCCATGTAGAGGCCAGTTCTGGGATGGAAATAATGGACCATCAAGTCAAACTTTACAGATTCTTTTCCCCTCTGCTTTCTCCATGATTTCCTTTCCTAGCCATAGAACACTCAGGAACTTGCCCTGCCCCATCGCTTGATGACAAGGCATGGAAGTATGCACAGTCAGTTGTGATGAGATAGGACATCCAGGACCTAGAGGTAGACACCCGCTCACCTACACTGCAGCTGAGTCCCAGCCTTTACAGCCAGGTTGGCTGGCTTATATCTGAATGGGGATGGAAGAAAGGGCAATTTACAATTATTGAAGATTCCACAGAGATCAAAAAGATATATAATAATCCTGAAGTCCAGTTACTACCCTTTTGAAGAGCTGAGCAAATCAACCCATCAGTTTATTAAGCCAGAAGGGGAGAAGTTGAGGAATGGCCAATGCAATGGAAGGAGGTATAGTATAGCTGTGTCATAATTTTAGCATGGCATTAATAATATATTGTTTGCCCAGCTCTCAGCTCTGGGCTAAGAGCATATTCTTAAAGTTGTAAAACAAACCAATTAAGGGTAGAAGCTTACAAAGAAAAACCTTGGTCTTACTTTCACAAGGAATTTCAGTCTGGTATGCAAGATACAATTATCTAGAGCCACAGTATCTAAAACACTGCAGCTGACAGGTAGTGGTCCAGACCACCATGTATATCAAGGATTTGTAAACCAGAGGAGTTGAATTTTCCAAAACGCAGCTAGTGATTGATGACAAAGACTTTAGGATCCATCAGTGATCCAAGTTGTAGTCTATCACTATTGAAGTCATCTGTCTTGAGGGAGCAAGGCCACTGACCACAGTGAATTTTCAGAAGCTTCAGATATAGAAGGGATTTCTGCAGAGGGCACATTTTCAAAATGAATACCCAAACATAGGAGCAAGAAATGAATGTTCTTTTAAGAACTGAGATCAAGGGTGATGTCTAAACCATTGTAATAGGCCAGAATCCAGCTTGTAGAACAAGTGTTCAAGGTCAAAGGTGGGTCTCTGAGCTCCATGCTGGAACTCTGTAAATACCTCTAGCTCTAGATTTTGACCTAGAGATAGGGAGATGGTCAACTGGTAAGTGATCAAAATTGAAGACAAGAAACCAGGCTGGGCTTGTCAAAGGATCCTCTTCTCCAACTTGGAACTGACTTTTTAAGATAACTTTCCAATTAGTTGATCTAAACATTAATCAATGTTTTCAGAACAATGTTATTTCATACCACTAAGGCTTTGATCTTGACAGTACTCCCAATATTGTAAGTTTCAAAAGTGGCCATCTTTCTAAGGGTGATTTTCTGATGAAAGACTTTCAAATTTATGATGAAATATTGGGTACTACAGATCATTTAGCATGTAACAAGCCTGGTGATAACATTTAGTTCATAATTTTTAACTCTATTGCCTTAAGGTCCATAGAGAAGAGGGTAAAAATTAATGAGAACAAAGGGTGTGTTAATTGATCTCAGAAGCTTGTGCCCCTCTACTCCGTTATTATATTTCAGAATAACAACAACAATAATAATTTATGATATTATTATGTCAAGCTCTCTCAAGAATGAAGTTCTTGGGTGCCTGGGTGCAGTCATTAAGCATCTGCCTTCAAGTCAGGTCATGATCCCAAGGTCCTGGGATTGAGTCCTGAATCAGGCTCCCTGCTCAGTGGGGAGCCTGCTTCTTCCACTCCTACCCTTCCTGCTGTGTTCTCTCTCTCTCTCTCTCTCTCTGTCAAATAAATAAATAAATAAAATCTTTAAAAAAATGGAATTCTTTGCAAGAAGAGACGTGGTCACATTTTGTCTTCTTAGGTTCTAACAGCATGACCAAATCAGTTATGCAAGAACCTTTGTCAAATGGAGAGTCTGGGTGGCTCAGTCAGTTGAGTGGCCAACTCTTTATTTTCAGCCATTGCCATGATGTCTGGGTCTTGGAACTGAGCCCTGCGGTGGCGGGCTCTGTGTTCAGCAGGGAGCCTGCTTGAGATTCTCCCTCACCCTCTGCCCCACCCACCCACCATGCTTGCATTCCCTCTCTTTCTCTCTCTCTCAAATAAACAAATACATCTTGAGGATTCTATGTCTCTCTGTTCCTCTGATCTCCCACAGTGCAAGCTCTCTCTCTCAAATAGATAAATTTTTTTAAAAAAATCCTCTCTCTCCCTCTGCTCCTGCCCCTCCTTGTTCATGCTCTCTCTCAAAGAAGAAAGAATTTTTTGTCAAATGACTAATTATTCATTTTTCTAAAGAACTACAGAATATTATTGAAAGAAAAAAAAGACCACTTTAGACATTTTGTTGCCTTTGAATACTTTCCTTTACTCATTGTATCCTTTCTTATCACCAAGGACTTCAGCAGAAATATCATTGTTTGGAGAATAGCCAAGCGACAACGTTATTCCTCCTCAAAGGAAGAGACTTCTTTAAATCTGCAGGAATTTTGCTCTGTACCTTTGATATGAAAATTTTATCATCTATTTCTGGGAAACCTTGCTATGTTATATAAGAACATAAAGAAAGAAATGAAGAGAGTCTACCAGTCTCGACTTTTGCAATCTACAGATTTCAGCTTCAAAGCAAAAACGGCAGATTAATTTCTCAAGTCTTGAATTTTACTTGGAAGGAAAACAACATTCAGATCTGATTTGCATCTTATGGCTCAGTTTTATAAATGGCAAAGCTGTAAGCTTGTGCACAGAACTCCGTCTGGGTCTCGCATCTGTGCTGAGGCACTGAACCCTAAAAGTGGGGATGAGCTTTCTACCTATATCTGCTTTTTGAAAGATGTCACTCTGAAATGTGTTACTGCCTGCTAGTATGTGAACAACACCCCAGTCAGAACCCTGGAATTCTTTGTTGTTGGAGACAATCCCCGCTCTGGTAATTACAGTCTTTGTAATGCCAGTCTCCCTTCTGCATAAGGTCATAGCTCACAATGATCCACCTCTCCCCTAACAATTCCTCATTTGTTCCTTTCCTTCATACCAGGTAGCTATGCTGTTCTTACTGAACTTCATTTTTGCATTCCCTTATCCTTCCCTGAGCATGAGTGTGAGCAAAGTGGATATAAGGTAACACTGACAGGTGAGAAATCATGCTATCACCTGCCTCAAGAATTATACCATTCGCAATCTGAAAGGTTAAGATTTGGGAAACCAATCATTCCAAGTGACATCTTATGTAAAAGACACATCTAATTTTATCGTGTTGTTAAATCTTTATGCAGATGATTAAGTTTGTGAATTTTTCCACTGCAGCACAGACACATTATAACCAGCCCCTGGCATCCAAGTCTCTTCAAATTATATATATTCTATATAGTATGTGCATTTCTCTCTCTCTCTCTCTCTCACTCACACACACACACACACACACATCATTACCTAGGTACTTTATCCTTTCTTGGTAGACGTTTAATCCTGTAAGTCATACCATTTCTGCTTTAGGATGGGCAAGTTGGGATTAAGTCTATCTCTAAAACAAGCCATAGACATTTTATTTCTTTTTATCACTCTAAAAAATCCAAGGAAAATAAATTGATTTAAGAGAAAAAGAGGATAATTTTCTTATTAAAAATTAGATATTTTTATGGTTTTAGGTTGATAGTTCTAACCTATCTAATTCATCCTTCAAAACACTCAGTGGGGTTGGTAGGTGAACCACAGGTATAATTACACACCAATTTCCAAATTTAGAAAATATTCCACATGGGAAAACATATGGGGACTTTAAGGAAACTGTTAGGGTAGCAGATAGTTATAGAGTTGGGATAAAAATCATTTCTTTATTTTCAACGTTGGGTCCTCTGGCTAAAAAAGTAGTCTCAAATACTACTCAGATGATTCCCTGCATCAGAATAACCTGGGAGCTTTTAAGAATCAGATTTCTAATCCCAAGAGATTTTCATTCAAAACCTCATTGTTGGGGCCAGGAAATTTGTATTTTAGAAACTTTCCAGATGATTCTAATGTACATTTAGATTTGGGAACCAGTAGGCAGAAACTTGTTTGTTCTGTTCATGAAACCTTGCAAAAAAAGACCCTACCTTGCAAATGTCAACTATAGATCAGGCATCTTGAGACTTGAGCAAAAGGCAGATGAAATAGGTTGGGGCCAGTGTCTCAATGAATAGTAGAAACACCAAGGAATGGCTTTGTTAGGGAGAGGAGATGACTTAGCTCCTAATAATCTCTACTTAGTCAAAGAAACATACCGTCTAAAATATATTCTTCTTGTACCAAAGAACCATACAGAACCAGTTTCCAGACCAGTGGCCCCTCCAACCCAGACATTTACAAAGAGTCCCATGGTTCATCAATTCATGTTCTGATATTCTGAAGCTGTCACAAACATCCATTCTATTCTTTTACTTCAGTGTAAACAAATTAGAGGAATTTCAACAACTGAGAAATCTATTGGAAAGGTAGTGAAGGCTTCACTCAGAATAAAATTATTTAATGTGTGCTTGAAAATATTGATTCTTCTCCAACTGTTAAACGTGTTATGTCCGTTGGATAAAGTCTTTTAACTGAATTTTTTAAATCTTCTGTAACCTTAATAATTGTCTGTTAAATCTTTTATTTCTAAGCCATATGTTTAAAATCACCCACTAGGGATTTGTTCATTTTCCTTTGCAATAATCTCAGATTTTGCTTTATATATCTTGAGGATAGGTTGCTCAGTGTACATATATCCAAGAATATTATGCTTCCTTAGCAACTCGTTTCATTTGTGATTATGTAACAAGTCTCTCTATCCGTGACAATGTTTCTTCCTTAAAGTCTATCTTGATGATTTTAGTATTTCTAAGTATTTGTCTGGTATGTCTTTTATTTATTTCTCTATTTTCAATTCTTCTTTCCCATATTTTAAATGGCATTTTATAAGCAGTTTGTGGCTGAATTTTTTAAGCCCTAATTTTTACAATCAGTTTAACTAATGATTTGGATTCACTCATGGTTATTATAGTTACTGATATAATTATTTGCATGTATTTTGTGCCTTTGGTTTTCTTTGCTTTTTCTCTCTTTTCCCGCCTTTGACTAAATTGACCAGGTTTTCTCTGTCATGCTTCTTTCCGTCCACTAGTTTTTCATTATACAGCCCATCCCTATTCTTTTAGTGGTTCCATACACACCTCACTTCAGAAAGTTTAAAAAGTACTATCTTTCTTAGGTCCTAGGATCAGCAAAGATTTTTTTTTTCTTTAGGAAAAAAGTCAAGTTTATCTCTGGAGAAATAAACTGAGCAAACTGTTGAATTTTCTGAAAATTCAAAATCAGTGTCCTGAACCAGATAATAGTACTTCAGAATTGAGTCATTTCTTTGCCTTTGCTTTATGGGGATGAAGAAGAGACTGGGAAATATCTTGGGGGACCTCCTAGGGAGGGAGGAAGGCATTAAGAATTCAAAGTTTCATCAAGTCTAGGTAGGGGACTCTCACACCCCTCTGGTTGGATCTTCCTTTCCCTTCTGTATGCCAGGAAGGAGCTCACATAACTCTCCAGACTTCCCACATATTCACTGGAGCCCTGTGACAGGGGGGCAGTTGGAGGTCCTGGTTTGGACAGATGTGCTGGTCCACTTGCGATCTCTGAGGTATGGACATGCTCTTTCCTTGGGAAATTAGACTGTTCTTCACAAAGTCTCCAGTAAACTCTCCCTACTGAGTAGCTGGACTCACTGTTCTCTTGAGAAATTCCTATTAATTCCAAGTCCTCTGTTTCCTGGTTCTCCTCCAACTCTTCATTAGCTTCTTGTTCAGTTTTCTGTTCTGGCTGCTCCTGCCCTACAGATGGGCCCATCACTCTGTCCTGTCCTGGGGGCAGGAGTATATTGATATCCCTGCTGTCTCTGCAGCAGCAGATTCCGCACAGAGCTATGATGCTTTCCGGCCAGGCATTCTGTTCTCCACCGAGCACCGACCTCCAAGTATCCTAACCGGACACTGGATTCTGGCAGCTGACTATCTCTGTGAGGTCAAGACAGTGAAGAAGGAAGGAGTCAGAGTCGGGATGTGGGACCAGGTTCAGGGTAATTATACAGACTTAATCGTTTGTTAGGATGCCTTCTGTTGCAGGAATCAGAAAACCTAGCTAAAACTGGCATAAGCAAGAATGGTATTGATTGATTCGTGGGCTCAAAAAGTCTCAGATGGGGCTATTTTCAAATGATACTCAATCTAGTGGTTTAAAATATATAACAAACACTCAGGATTGTTCCTCGCCCCCCTCTTTCCCAGCTCCAATTTTCTTGTATTATTTTATTTAGACAGGACCTCACCTTATGGTCCTGAGAATGCTGCCAATAGCTCCCTGAGTTATTTCTTATTATTTGTGTCTGCAGTGGAAAAAGATGATTCTTGACTCAACATTTCAAGGAAAAGTTCTGGGACAGTTGAGGTCACCTGCCTGGTATTGGTTCAGTCACTACAATCTAAGAAAGAACGCTCTCATTGGTTGTCTATCAGATAATTCTTCTCTGGAGCAGAAGAAGAAGCAGGCAGCTTCTTAGAGCTACATGGATCCACATTTCAAGAATCAAGAGGTGCTGGACAAGAAGAAGTTGGTGTTGGCAGGGGCAGCAAAATGTCAGCTGTGCCCAGATACACTAGACTTAGCAGTGATGGGATATCTGACATTTCCTCTCCTTTTTATTTCTGATTTTTAACCTCAACCAGGGAGACCCCTTTGTGGTTTCTGTGAAAAAGTTATCAGCATGACTCCAGGCTTTCAATGTTTTTACTCCCTAGCTCATTCCTATTCCTACTTCTTCAGAAAAAGGAGTCACGTCAGAAATAATACAATATTCCATTAAATCTATAGACTTTCTCATTATCTCAGGAGACGCTATTTTGATCAAAGAGGTTTAGTGGGCAAATATATGTGCACATACGTCACTGTCTGTAGGACACCTGGGTGGGTCAGTCAGTTAAGTGTCTGCCTTCAGCTCATGTCATGATTCCAGGGGTCCTGGGATGGAGCCCAGTGTGGGGCTCCTTGCTCAGTAGGAAGTCTGCTTCTCCCTCTGCTCCTCTTTCTCTCTCTTGGATAAATAAATAAAACCTAAAAGAAAAATAAGTCACTATTTGGGATTTAAGGACCAAGATGTCATCTGCTTTGTTTGGAATATTTCTCTGTTTTAGAGAAAATAACTTTATTATTATAACCGTGAGTATACTGAATAGTAACCATTAAAACAAAATATTAAGTGTCAAATCAGATAATCATCTGTACTTCTCAATGAGAGGTTTATTATTTCCTGGGGTATTCTATATCCTGGATACACAATATCCAGGAACATTCACTCTATAGTTGTCCTACCGTTATGGAAAATAGTATACCTCTAACAGAGAGAAGGGGAAAGGGAAACTTGCCACTCACTCCCACATAGGTCTTAAGTCTCAGAAGAAAGAGCCACATCCTTACCTCATACCAAACTGATGAGTCTTGCTAGAGTCATTTCAGGTAGAATCAGATTAAGTTCAATTACCATGCAGACCAGAATGCTGCCACTGGAGCAAAATACTTGCTGATCACTATTTGACTCCCCACCAAGCACACAGTGAACTTGACTCCATACTGCATAAAACTGCCTTATGTTAAAAAGTAGTCACCCACTGCATGTCACGGTACCAATCCCTGAGGCACAGATGTACATGGTGTGTGTGGGTCAAGGAAAACACTAAAACCCTGCAGTCTGGACAATGGATACTCAAAAAATCTGAGGGTCCTTTCTTCTACCCACCCATTTCCTAACCTATGTCAAAACCTATTTGAGAAGGAAGCACAGCCATGTGTATGAAGAGAGACGGATGGGTGTAAAACTGGCCAACATTCATTGGCTTGAGTTTACCAATGGCTCAAATGCTCACAATTTCCAAGCACACTTGTATCTCAGCAGAGGCTACCTGGGGAAGAGCCCAGCTCCCTAAGTGACACAGTCTGTGTCCTCCACACAGCTCCAGCTCAGCCTTCCCACTTATAAGTCCTGTGTCCAGCTTCCTGCTGCAGAAAGCCCTGGTGACTCCAGGACTCAGCAGCAATCTGTCCTTGCCCTGGCCGTGAAGGCTGCCGGGTCTGCAGCTTGGCCCGGACTCAAAACTCTTAGTTCTTTGGACTGTCTTGGCCAAAGCCTCAGCTGGAGAGGAAATGTCGCACGACATCTTTTGTCACAGATAAGACTTAATGAGTCCAGAGGATGTGTGATTAAAGGAACCCCACAGGAAGCTGGGCTGAAGCTTTTTGAGAACCATTGATAAGGCTTTTTACCTAGTTGTTTGAATCAAAAAATTAAACGCATCAAAAAGGAAAGGGCAGCTATTTGATGGAGGTTGTAAAGGCAAATGCATTGAGTTTGAGGCTGGAGGGCTAGAGAAATGGAGGAAGAGAAAGGTTGACATGGGAATAAAAGTTACTTATAATTACTCCAGACCTGAACAGATCAATCTGCCTCTAAGAAGCTCACAGCAGCTATTAGGTAATGACCTGACATTGTGAGGCCTGTGGCCAGAGGTACCAAATTTAAAAAGAAAACCATGTATTTTTCGTCTTCTCTATAGCCAGGAACGGGTAAGGCAGGAGATGGGAATTGAGACTTAGGGAAATAAACTGCTGAAAAAAGGTTAGTCCCTTGAAGAGACAAATCAATAAATACACCCTAGCAGGAACTGGAAAACCTGGTTTCAGAAATTACAACAGCACAATTCATGGGGATTTTCACGTGGACACGTGTATTTGAAGATTAGAGACAATTTGATGTTTTCTTTAAATTAATGGTGTGCCCGCCAGCACCACATAAGGCCATAATTCTAAAAACAGTATTTAATGAATGTAGACGGTTTACTCCATGTTATCAAAGGCATGGTGTGGTGGGGGAAAGAGTGAATTTAGAATCAGGACATCCTGTATCTAGGGTTGAAGATGCCCTTGAGGACTTGTGAGTCCCATAATAGCCACTCCTCATGCTTGCCCGCTTCTTTGTTCCACCTGTTAAATAAAGTTTGAATTAGTTGTTTTTTAAGAAATATTCTGACCTTACATCCTAACTTCAACAGATTGAACCACAACTGGTAATATGTTACAGTTTTATTTAGTTGGTTAGTCTAGTCAGATTATCTAGTATAGAAACCAACTCTTACTAAACACCCTGAATGGGTGATACCTGGGATAGGGATTTATTGGGTAGAATGCAACTCTATCCCTTCCCACTGTTTATGCTTTTTGGCTTCTTGATTCTGTTTGTGTTGCTTTAAACACATCGTTTCCACTCACTAGGACCGCAGAGGAGACATGTTGTGTGTTTCAAAAGAAAAATGTAATTATTGAAATTTTCTAAGGTAAGCTTTATGACTGCCATTTTACAGATGAAATAATCGAGATGGTTACTGGTAAATGGACTAATGTCACAATGCTACTAAAATGGGAAAGCTGAGGTGTAAAATCCAGAGTTGCTTCGAAGGTCATGTCCTCTTCCAGAGACCAGATGTCCCAGCTGAGGATCCTTAGATGATGGGCTACAAGCCAGTTTTAAAATATTGTGATCCTCTGTCTACCCGAACTCTACTCCCTGCAATCGTACCCCCGTGATAGAGTGCAGGCTAACAGGGCTCAAGGGACCTTGGTTACACCACAGGCATAGTTGCCACAAACCTTAGGGATTTGGAGAAGTGTTGAGTCCCACACATTCCCTTGTTATTTTGGGATTTGAAATACCATTCACATAACTCAATCACTTCTTCAGATATGAATATAGTCTGTGCTTGGAAATGCAATTTTTGTTCTCTTACTGATTGCTTGCTTTCTTATAAATCAGTGTGCATAGTAGCCAGGAAGCACCACAGGATGAAATTAATGGACAGCTGGAATCTGACTTTACTTTTCTTATATTTGGCCAACTCTAGATTTGAAAAATATCTCAGAGTAAGGACGGGGTTACTAGGTGCCTTGTGAAAACTTCCTTGCTACCTTTCAATGAATCCAAACTATTTCAGTCCTCATATGGGGGGTGAGGGTGGGAAGGGAGATGAAGAGCAGAGTGTTTATTAAAAGAAAGAGTTTCACTTCCTTTAGGCAGAACCACAGCAGGAAGTCTGTGTGACCTCCAGTTAAGAAAAACTAATCTAAGAATTTGCATCACCTGTAGGTTTGTTTTCATGAATTCTCCCTCCTCCTTTCAAAAAAAAAATACAACAAGGATATTTATGCTAACTTTTTGAAAAGAATGTGGGGGAGATGTGTAAGATGCAAGGAAATAGTATCACCTTTTGGGGAAAGATGGAGAGACAAAAAAAAATTGACAACTGTCACTTTGATTTGTATCTCTGTGATAACTGAACTTAATCCTTTCCCTGCTACTATAAGGGAAAAAAGCAAAAATAAACGTGATTAGAGTAACACCTACCCAAACTAAAAAATAACTGCATTTTCCCAAAAGAAAAATAGCCTCAGTTCATTTAACAGGATATATTTTTAACTCCAAGAAAAATTACAGCTTTAAAAATACAAATCAGTGGCACCTACATGTAAGTAAAACTAGACAAGTGTGTCCTGAGAGGAAGGCACAGTACCTGTTTTCATGTAAATTACTACATTCATTGTACGAGTGGTTTTAATATTGCCCAGGCTTTGAAAGGATTGCATTTATGAGAGGTGAATCTGCTAACACAGAAGTCCTTTTCCTAGCTTGGAGTCCCAAGTCCTGTTCAGTGGTTCCCTCAGCTGTAGAATGCAATGACCGCCCAGCCCAGGGCTGCTGAGGACAACCAGACCGTCTTCACCTATGGAACTGGTATGCTGACAGGAAGGCATCACAAGAATAGGGGTTATTTTATAGTGAGGATAAATCCTGGCACGAAAAAGTTGGGTTTTCAAATGATGCATTATGACTGAAAGGAATTAGGGGTGATTTTCAAAAAGACTGGCTTTTGTTAAACTTGACATTCTGAACCTTAAAGCAAACACTCACAGAAGGAACTCTTCTGCCAGCCTCTCTGGCTAGACTTGTCCTCACTATGTACGCCAGGCCGAGGGATGGTTCTTGTATAGGTTCCTGAGGTTCCACCTCAGAAACTCATCGTGGAGGCTGCTTAGGGCTTCCTACAGCTAAGCCACTGCTCTTCTAGGCAGGTTCCAGAAGACCTTTCATGGTCCTAAGCCAGGAATCCTTCAGAAATGATGCATCAGTAGCATCTGTCCTAGGCAAGTCATCCCAGCCATTGTTAGGGAGCATGTCTGTGGTGACCAGCATAGCTTATTGCATAAAGACATAGATCACTACACATTCAAAATTTTTATATCAATAAAACCGCACATATTCACACTAATCAGGGTTGTTTGTCGATCTATCGATCAATCATTATCCTATTGTGTTGGAATGCAACTCCATCCTCTCCCTGCTTGTGCTCCATGCCTTCCTGTCTCTGTTCTCATGACTGTAAGCACGTTATGGATTCCACTGAGACTGTAGAGGAAAGATACTGATATATTTGAACAACTTTCAATATCACTTGGGAGGAAAATGGTATGTCAATTATTTTTTCTCTTCCATTCCTTGTGTGTCTATGCTGTGGTGTGCATGTGTCATGACATTTTAACAGTGAGGGTATCTTCAGAAGCAGTAAGTTGCTCATTAATCAAGGTGTTCAAGTATAAATAAGTTGGTTACTTGCCAGAGACGTTCCAGAGAGAAACTGCTTAGATGAATAGTTCATTCATACATATGTCCATGGCATTATGGACAACTTAGTATGTAGTGAGCATAACATTACATCATGGAGGTTGTTGACTCAAGTGTTAACATGTAAAAAAGCCAGTTTTCTAGGGTGGGCTTTCCTGTATGTTCTTGTCTCATCTATAATCCCATCTAGCTATAGATATTAATGAAATAAAGAATCACAGATGTGTTTAAATTAAAAATTGAGCATGAAATTTCAATAGAGATAGATACATACTGTCCTGTCATTTTTTAATTTATAAAGGCACAGAACACACTTAGGTGAAAATTCATGATTAACCACAGAATTTGTAGTTATGGTAGATATAAATCTATACTTAAAATAATTCTTTTATTATTTTTGTAATTTAGGTTATTACCTTATGAGATCTCATTAGTTGATAAATATTTCTGGGGTCAGCTCCACTATTTTCTGCCTCCCTCCCCTTTCCCAAGCTTGCACTATCAGTATTCTCTTAAATTCCAAGTTGTGTGTTTGCAATGATTAATTTAGTTAAAACTACATAATATGATCTGCTAATACCTTTAACTGGGCTCTAGTAAATTGCACTGTGTCCCAACACACAGAACCCAAAGGAAGGGATCTCATGGACATCACTGCCTCCTGCAGGGAGCTATGCCCTCCCGCCTTCCAGTGGTGTGAGGGCCAAGGGGTGGCTTTGGGAGCTGCAGTCACTCCAGTCACCCAGGGCCCCAGTTCAGAAGTGCCCCACTTTTGGCACAATGCTCTGCTGTCACAATCTTGAAATCATTGATAATTTTATCTTCTAATTTGTGTTTTGTCTGATATTATGAGAGGGTTTGCCTTTAAAAAGGAGTAAGAAGTAGTAGTTTAGGAATTTTGAGAAGAGGTAAAATTATGCTCTTGAGTATTTGGAGGGTGGGGGTGGACAGCACTGTGAACTGATTAGGGCCATAGAGTAAGCCTGCCTGGCCATGTCAGGGCTTACTTGGGATTTATGACCATCAGTGTGTCATTGTCTATGTGATTTTTCTCCAGCTCTGTGTACCCATGCAGGCAGAAGTAGGAAGCAGCTGAAGAGTTAAACTTCACTAGGGTTGAAAGCTATAGAGGTAAACTCAATAGAGAAAAGCAAGGAGCACACGAAAACTAAGCTGGGTGAGAAGGAAAATAATGGCCTCGTGGGAGGGAAGCTACTAATGAACAGATGGATCGAGGGCCTGATGAGTTTGAAGCAATGCTCCAACTGACAAACTAGAAGTTAGTTGGGAAGACAAGAAATACTGGTTAGTTGGGGGCAGGGGCCATTGAAATGAAGACTTTGGAGGAGGCACAGTTATTGGTAATTCCAAGTTGGGGGATGTGAGCATGGGAAGGCATCGCTGACAAGGGAGATAAACGAAATGCAGGAGAAGAGGCTGGGACACAAGAGCCCAGGGGGCTGAGGAATGAATTTTTGTGAGTTTCCATCAGAACAGTGACAACAATACTGGAGGAGAGAGGGGAAGCAAACTAAAATCTTACATGGGTGATGGTAACCAGGAGGAATAGCAGGTGTTCTCACCTATGCCATACATTTTAAATTTGCTGGCTGACTTGAGTGGAGAGTAACCATCACCCTAGTACCAGGCGCATATGGTGGGGGGTCGGGGGAGGGAGGAATCCCTCCATAATGAAAAGAGAAAAGTGAAAGATATTTCAAGATACCATGAGTGCAGGAAAGAATGTTATCAAGCAGTGAGAAGAGGAAAGGGATGAAAAATAATCTTTAAAAATCATTTAAAATGTCTCATTACCTCCTGCAAAGTTTAGGCCTGTCATAATTCTGGTCAGAATCAGGAAATTATTGATACATTAGGTTAGCTTCATCAGTTGAGCTGAGTTTGTCTCCAGAGTTTCTGGAGTTTCACATGTTACCAGGTTGAGATACCAGCAGGATCATTAGCAACAACGGGATCACTTGACACACAACAGTTTCAATCTGGTCACACTGTCAGAGTCTAACTATGGAAGAGTGGGACTCGGGATCCAGGGACCCCCGGGAGTCTGAGACGGCCTCGGCCATTGGGACACAAGACAGTGGTACCAGCAGCCTGGCATTCCACTGGGAGCTGTAATGAAGTTTCGGGAGCAAAAGGAATGGAGGGAATCTGGAGACTCTCACAGAATGGATCTCATAGAGAACTGTAGCATAACATGACTGTTCCCAACTGCATGCAAGAATTTGATCTTTCTGTAATTTATAAGTGGTATTTATTTAAATCCCAAGGCTGTGATAGCGTGCATATGTTTCACTGCGTCAGTCTTTAGGACTAATATTGAAACTGAAACATGAGGCAAGAATCTACGTCTTCTGCTAAGATAACTGCAAGGGCTGCATCTGCCGAGCTGTTCTAGGTCACTGGCCACATTGCTGAGATCCTCTGTGTTTTCTGGCAAAAGGATTTACTCATCTACAACAGATGCCCACTTTTGTGATATGGCATAAAAACAGAACCCAGTGGACCATCATATAGGATTATTAAAATCCTGAAATGTTCCAGGTTCGGTACATTATTTTTAACTAGCTTCTCTAATAAAATATAATTAACCTGGGTGCTTAGGGGATATGATGCTTTAGGCTTTTAAAAGTTACTGACTGTTCACCAGAAATTGCTTTCCTTCTCTTCTCCAACCTCTGAAGGTTGGAGAAGAGAAATTGAAGCTGAAATTGATCATAATTCCAGGTGCTATTTTCACTGAAGAATCATAGATTTAGCACTAGAAAGAACCTTGGAAATGATGACACTGGATGAGTGACTTATCAAAATCATGCAGTTAATTAGGGGAAGAAGCAGATTTAAAATATAAACTGGTGAAACAGAAGCCCAAGAATACCCCCTAGATTATTTTTCTTCACTGAGTCTCTGATAATAGAATAAATGACTTTTACTAAAAATTAAATACAGAAATATATTTCAGATTACTTGGGGGCTCTGATTGGTGACAGAATATGATAATTTCCCCTCAGTGGATATTTGGGGATATTTTTTGTTCATATTATTATTCTTAATTTCAGCCAGTGTCACTATTAAAAAAACAAAAAACAAAGAACAAAAAAGGGAAGAAAAGTTAGTTTTGGCAGCAAGCCGAAAACCAAGGTTGCTTTGAGTTATACATGGACCTCTTGATGTTTTTATCAATTTAAATAAAAGTTCTACAGCTCCCTTTAGATGACTTTTACAAGGTCATTGCTTATGGATGAGTCATCATACTGCTACTGGAAAATGACTTTAGGAATAAGCCACACAGAGACTTGAAAGAGCCTTGTTTCTCACTATGACAGTTATACAAGTGGAAAGAATAGCCTTGAATCCAAAGAAAGGAATAGCATGAGCCAGGACATTTCAGTAACTGTACAGACTCCTTTTTCCCAGACAGTGAACCTGTTTATCTCTATTAACTACAGAGTTGTGTACTGATTCTATTTATTTGATTCCTGGGAAAGAGATTTGCCAAAATAATCTTAATTAATATGAATATGCCCATAGCTATCAGCATCTTGGCTGTTTGGCCAGTTGCATCTCTAATGAGGCAGATGTCAAATTTAGACACAAATCCTTATAGCACTTGGCTTTGGAAGCATGAGTTTATTACTCAGGACTAAAAGTCCCTTTCAGACCATAGGTATGCATAGATAATAGATGTGTCTCTGGGTAATTTGCTATTTTGTTTGTTTGGGAATATTCAGTATTAGAATTCATACACATCATATTTTCATTATTGCAGTCATTTCTGGGCCATTGAAAAGAACTGGATCTTTTAATAGGAGGACAAAAGAGAACATATTTATTTTCATCAAAGCAGGTATTATGATTGTAAAAACTGTTGCTTCTCCTTAAATTCTTCTTCATTAATTTCTTAAACAATGACCCAAAATGAAATTTCAAGGGTTTTTCTTCTGGCATTTGCTATGTAAGGGATAGACTCAGATGCCATTGTCACTGTGTAATTCTAAATTTCCACTAGGTTAGAATAAGTAGTACCTGTAACATTTTCTCATATTCACCCAAAGCTTATGATGTATATGTCTTATTTGTGGATAAGACTATGAGGTAGCTAAAGCAGGGTCTTGTCACCACCATTTCACTGCTGAACAAATGAAACCTCAGGAGTCATACGATTTGCTCTATATGCCATAACTAGTTTGTGTCATTTCAGAATTAAGATTTATAAAATTTTGACAGTTCATTAATGCATGTGAATGTTTGGACCTATATCTATGGCACCCTCTTTGTACAAACCAATAAACAAAGTTCATGCTTCACTGTATCTTTAATTTCCTAATTTTGACATCATCTTGGGCACCAGGTTTAAGAGCTCTTGAATGCTACTTAATTCTGAGGAACATCATTTTACACTTCCCAGGGAAGACCTCAGGTTTCAGTGCTATTAACCTTTTGTTCCTGGAGAAGAGAATATCATGGTAACAGGTTTAACAGAGGGCTTCCCAGTGAGACAGTCAGTTTACAAGGGCCTGAGACAAATCAAGATCATTCCAAGGACCAGGACTATGACCATGACCACGGTATTGTCCTTGTCATGGATGGAAGATTAATCTATGATCTATTCACAAGCTCCCTGAAATCCCTTCAGCGCTCAAGCCTATTATTAACACAGGCCCTTACAAGGCTATTGCCAGAAAAGACCTTGAGAATCATCCAGTCTAACATGTTCATTTTATAAACAAAGAATTCTGAGACAAGTCTTGATGGGTGAGAGAAGTGAGTCAGTATCTCACAGTGAGTTCGACTCAAGCTGAGGTTGATTCGAAGACCCCTAACTTCCAGGCCTGTGATCAAGTGCTTTCATATTAATTTACAAACCCATATCAATTTTGAAGTAAGAATATCATAATCTCGGGGTGCCTGGGTGGCTCAGTGGACTAAAGCCTCTGCTTTCTGCTCAGGTCATGATCCCAAGGTCCTGGGATCGAGCCCCGCATAGGGCTCTCTGCTCTGTGGGGAGCCTGCTTCCTCCTCTTTCTCCCTGCCTGCCTCTCTTGCCTACTTGTGGTCTCTTTCTGTCAAATAAATAAATAAAATCTTAAGAAAAAAGAATATCATAATCTTTATTTTATAGATGAGGAAACAGAGCATGGATGTTAAAGAATTTACTGGAGGCCATTCAGCCAGTAAATGGTAGAGATGAGCTAGGGCACATGTTCTTTGCACACAATGTAATCTGTCCCGCCAATTCATAGCTATTGGCTTAATCCTAAGCAATCTGAAAAAATCTTTTTATCGGGATCTTTTTTTTTTAAAGATTTTTTATTTATTTACTTGACAGAGAGAGATCACAGTAGACAGAGAGGCAGGCATAGAGAGAGAAGGAAGCAGGCTCCCTGCTGAGCAGAGAGCCCGATGCAGGACTCGATCCCAGGACCCTGAGATCATGACCTGAGCCGAAGGCAGCGGCTTAACCCACTGAGCCACCTAGGCGCCCTTTTTATCAGGATCTTGATTGAGCACAATCATCATCATTCGTTCAACAAACATTTATTATTGACCAGTTATTTGCCAGATATATTCATTAAGTATTCTTTTAAAAAAAAAAACTAAACTTAAATACAGTTGAACCTCATTCTTTACTATGATTATGTTCTATAAGATCTCCACAAGCACTGAATTGGCAAATACTGAATCATGGCACTATGGAGGAAAGAGAGAGTGAGATGCCTGTGAGCCTCTGGTCACATTCTCATCAACCAATCAATACCTAGTCTTGTTTATGTCTGTGTCAGTTTAAAGACACCTTATCAACATATATATTGTTGATTCATTATCACTGAACTCAGTCGAGGACATCATAACTCATACTTGAATGAAGTTTATCTAATACATGTATTTTCTCCATAAGGCACCTCCCAGCCTCCTTGCACTTGGGAATCCCAGGCAGCACTATAGCACCATACTCATGAAACATTTTAAATAGCAAAACTATCAACAAAACCTCACAAAGCATGGTACTAAATAGGTCCGGAAAAAGACACTTGCTTATAGTCTGAGAACTGAAATAGACAGCATCACCTTGTTTACCTCAGCTGGGAACTTGTGCAGCAGGTAACGCAACTTCTCGCCATTCTGTGCATGTACACCTCTACAAATGACCAGCTAAGCACCTGGAGAAGCAACCTGGTGGTTACAAATAAGCAGAGTGAGTGGATAAATTCACAAATATGGAATCCACAAATAATGAGGCACAAATGTGGGATCATTTATTAAATTTACTATAATTATTAAATCAAATAACAAATTCAAATTTAAAATACAATAAAATAAATGTAAAATAACTAACATATAGTAGTTTAAAATCAAACCAAATCAGATTTCTGTCCTCACAGAGCTTATAATCCAGACCCACAAGTAAAGAGTAAACAAATAAAATATATATTTTTCAAATATAACTTCTATGAAGGAAAAGAATAGGCAGGAGGGACAGTAATACGGTGGGGCACTTTTTTTGGGGGTGGTCAGCACTAACTGAAGTTTTGAGTCCAAATTCAGCACAGGAAGTTATCAATAAGAATGCCAACTGGGGAAAATTTTGAGAACCTGCTCTCATTGTTACCTCTCTTCCTTGTTACCTGGAGAGAGGAAAGAGGCACTCCATAGCTCCTTCTAAAGAAGAACTTCTACCAGAGAAAGAAAGATAGATAGATAGATAGATAGATATGTATACATATATAGATATAGGTAACAGATCCAGATATAGATATAATATTGATACAGATACACCTATCTATACACATACACATAAAGGCCCCTGAAATGAATTCACCCTCTGTCCATACGTACACCTCACTTGCATTCTGGAAACATCATTATTATAAATGAGGACTCTGGCCAAGTCACTCTACAGTACAGGAGGGGAAAGAATTCATTTTTTCAACTATCAGTTAAGAGGTACTGAACTAGATTTTTGTACAAAGTTAAAGTACTAACAAAGAAAAGTAAAATCAGTTCAAGGGTTTTCTAAGAAACATATAAGATCTTTATCACAGAAGCAGTTGGAATGGGCTTAAGAAACATTTTCCAATCCCCTCATTTTACAGAGACAGAAACTGAAGCACATTTGCTCAAGGGTATAATTACTTGTAGGATCTGGATAAAAAAGATCAATTTTAAATGACAAATTTACTTGAAAGAAGATGTATATTTATATGTCCCAGGCTTAATAAATTTTTAGTATTTGATGAAAGTCGAATTGTTAGAGTGTATGAATGGTATATGTAAATATCAACTGAATGCATTTAAAAAATTTAAATGTCTAACTGCTGGTTCGTTCCTTACTAATAAGTAATCTAGTACTTTTTATCCATACATCAGACACTAATGAGACATCTCTGGTTCAAGCAAAGATCCCTTAACTAACTTGAATACCATGGGCTATAAAACTTAAAGTTGTGCTGGCATTTTCAGTATCAACTTTAAGCAAGGAACCAAAAATGTACAATAAGGTTTTTAAATTTTAATCTAAAAAATCCTCTGTCTTAGCTTTTATCCTTAGTGAAGATATCTATATTCTCTATGGAATTATTGTAGATCAAAACTGTTCAAGCCAAGATATAAAGACCTTAAAATGCTTTAAGGATGACATTAAATAATTAACCCCTAATATACAAATAAAAAGAAAAACTAGGAAAACATTTATCACATAGCTCAAATAAGTAACAGTTCTAAAAGACAAATAACTTCTGGATATGGGAAAGGAGATATTTAACTTCAAAGAAAAATGGGCCAATAAAGGAATAGACAGTTCACCAAAGATAGAAGGGCAGACAAATGCCTATCAACCATATGAGAATGTGGTCAACCTGACTAATAAGAGACAATTAAAACTACACTGAGAAATCATTTTTATACCTATCAGATTGGCAAAATGTGAAGTGTGGGGAAATAGAAACTTTTGAAAATCACCGCTGGCAATACAAAATGATAAAACCCCTGTGGAAGGGAATTTGACACTATCTTCCAAAATTACATCTGCATTTACCCTTGGACCAACAATATCTTTATTTATTTATTTATTTATTTTTAAGCTTTTATTTAAGAAAGCAAGAGAGCAAGCAGGGGTAGAGGGAGACTGAATAGAGGTAGAGGGAAAGCAAGCAGGGGTAGAGGGAGAGGGAGAAGCAGACTCCCCTGCCGAGAGGGAGCCCGATGTGGGGCTCGATCCCAGGATCATGACCTGAGCCGAAGGCAGACTCTTAACTGACAGAGCCACCCAGGCACCCCAACAATCAAATTTTAAAGAATCCTTCCACAGTATGGCAAAAATAAAAAATGATATATTTATGAAGCTTTTCATGGTAGCCTTGTTTGTAGTAGCAAAAGACCAGTCATTTTACCCAAATGGAAGTCAGAGGGTGTCTTCATTTCCCAGGGTTGCCTCAACAAATTACCACAAAGTGGGTGGCTTACAACAATAGAAACTTACTGTGTCACGTTTCTGAAGGCCAGATATATAAAATTAAGGTGTTAGCAGGGCCATGCTCATTTTGAGATAGGGAGAGAGGAACCCTTCCTTGCCTCTTCTAGCTTCTGGTGTTTGCCAACAGTCCTTGGTGTTCTTTGGCTTGTAGACTAATCAATCCCATCTGTGCCTCCATCATCGCATGGCCATCTCCTCCCTGTGTGTCTCTCTCTACTTCTTATAAGATCAGCCATATTGGATTAGTGTCCATACAATATATGAATATGATGCCATTTTAACTTGATTACATCAGCCAAGACCCTATTTCTATAAAAGGTCACATTCAAAGGTACCAGTGGTTAAGATTTCAACACAACTTTTTTTGTGAGGACACAACTCAACTCAAGTGGATAGACTAAATAAACTGTGGTACAACACCACAATGGAAATCTATGCACCTATCATAGGAATGATTAATACATCTATATGTTACTATAACATATTCTCTTGAATATATTATTTTTAAAAAAGCAAAGTGGAGAAAAGTATGGATAAATGTTACTATTTAACTGCCAGAATAGGCTTATGTGTTTATTTCAAATTCTAAAATAATATTCATAGTAACAATAATAATAATGGAGTTACCTAAATAGAAAGAGAATAATATGGAAGAGACAGAAATACAACTTAAACCTCCATGGATATCAGTGGTTTTGTGGATTTGATTTTGGAACCATGTAAATATTTTATGTAATTACAAAACAACATTAAAATTTAAAAAGCAAACTCTAAACATCAAAAGCAAAATGAAATAAAATGAATCTGAGTTTCCAGTTGATGAACTGAAGCAGGAACTATTCCAAATGACTATAAAATGTAGTACTTTGAAAGTACATCTCTTATCACAAAGAGAAGCATGAGGAAAAAAACAAAAACAAAACTCTGAAACCATTTTTCAGCAATCATATTGTTGGTGGCACTATTAAGCCTGTTACCTGTACCATATGTACAATAAATAAAGAAATCAAGTGATTATGTTGGTGTTAATGAAAACAAGGATTTGGGCCTGGGAGAAAGGTAATACAAAGTAAGATTAAGGTTAAATAAAAATCCCATGGTTAACAATTTCAGTTGGGTATAATGTAATGATGGTATTGTGGTTATATTTAAAAGTAGTTGTCTTGCCTTTTAGAGACAAACTCTGAAATATTTATAGATGAAATAATACCTTATCTGGGATTTGTTTCAAAATACTCAGGAAGGAGGGAGGGGAAATGAATGGGGCTCTAAAAAGAAACAAATTAACAATGAATAGATAATTCTTGAACTAGTTTGTGGGTGCATGGAGAATTCACTATATCATTGTATCCACTTCTGTATGTTCAAAAATTTTCACAATATATTTTTCTATATGTACCATATTCATTACAAATGTACATAATAAGTATATGTGTTATAAATATGAGATATATATATTGATTCATGTTCTAAATATATATATTCATATATATACCTAAGTACATATACCTAGTAAAAACCATAAAAATGTATAATTTTTAAAGTTTTATTTATTTAAGTAATCTTGACACCCAACGTGGGGTTTGAACTCATGACCCTAAGATCAAGAGTCTAAGAGTCACATGTTCCAACTCACTAAGCCAGCCAGGTGCCCCAAAAATGTGTTGATTTTTGTTGATCTATTTGCCCTATCACTAAACTTATTGGCATTGAATTTGCATTGCCCTGTGAACAATCACCATTGTGGCTTCTCAGCAACAAGGTCTACCACACTCATCGAATTAAACACACTCCTCTTCCCTTTGGGACACTTACCTACATATATGGGAATAGAAACTCTAGTGATTCCCTGTTTTCTCTTTAATTTCTCATACCCAACCACTCCAGATTTTCTGATTTCCAGAATAATGTAGATGTGGCAGTCACAGTGGTGTGTGGATGGTGGGCACCCTCCTGCTGAATTTCTGCAGTAGGGCTGAAATATGTCACTACTGACACCTGTTTCTTTTCTAGGCAACACCAGATGCCTTGTAGGTTTGATCTAATTAAAATCTGTATCTTTCTATTCTGATGATTTGCTCACCATATTAATTTGTTCATCATTAGTAAAGTTCAATGACTCTCAAGTGTGAGGATGAATCAGATCATATAAATCACCCCTCCTTCCCTCAGAAGGAATGAGTAAAAATTTGGAGAAGGAACTCCAGTGTAGGGGGGATTACTGTATTGAAAGTCTGTCCATGGGAAACACGAGGCCAGAAGAATAGAGGCTCGACCCTCACACTTCAGTAAACTCCTTCTCTTCTGCTCTATGGCTCCATGATTTAGCTACTAGTGAGTCTCCGAGTTCTTACCTTCAAGCTATACTCAGATATTGTTTTAAATGTATGGATATGCTTGTATGTTTATGCACATTCATTCATGTTGTGGTCCAGCTGTTGATAAACATCTGTGGAATGAATATATTTATTTACCTTGATCTACTTATAGGGACATATTCCTCATGGTTGTTCTCTAGCTTCCACAGTATTCTCCATTCAGGTTCATTGTCCCATTGCAGGTTTCTTCCTTAAGTGCTTCAGAATGGGGCTCTTGGGAGAAAAGATAAAGCTTCTATCATTACGGTGCCTTCCTTCAAGCTCTTTAAATTTCTTTCTTTTTCCAAGGTTGCTAATATTAAGCACAGTTTCTTTTTCTGGTGAGTCTGGGATGCTATGTCACCCTCACCAAGAAAACCTCTGGATTCTCAGAGTTCAGAAGGTCAATGGAAGGTGCTAGAAACCAAAAGAGTTAGCTGTTCATGTCTGGAACAACCTATTAGGATTTAAATTGAAAATAAATGTTTTTATTTTATACATATCTCTAACAAGTTACATTCTTTGAGGCCAAAATTATAAAATCTTAGATGAGCTTACTTTTAAAAATGATCTGAGCTTATCTTATGTCCAATTATGCCAAATAAAAACTTGGCCAAGAAGTTCTCAAAAACTACCTGTGCTCCTGGTATCACCAGGTCTAAAATCAAATGGTGAGCAGGAAGTGGTGAGTTGATCATATACCCTCTCCCGGCAGAAACCCCAGGTGGCTTTTCCCCATCTTATCACCTGTCTATGCTATGAATAGTAAATGCATTAACTGCTCAAAACTCAATGTACTTAGCAAATACCTTGGGGTCTGACTTCCCCTCTCTTGGGACTTTCTAAGAATTCTCAGAGTGAAAAGGGTATCAGGGTATCTTTGGACAAGGCTTCACCTTGGGTGGGGATAAGAACAGCAGGGAGAACCTGTCATTGAGAACCCAAGGTGATCTGACCATTCATTACACCATCTGGCCCTTTGGCATGCCAGTATGTAATGAGAATAACTTCAGGAACAATTCAGATATCCTGCCCACTGCTTCTATCCACAGAAGGGATATCCTTCTATCCACAGAAGGGAAAAGTAGTGCTCTGGCTTCTATCCACAGAAGGGATATCCCTTCTATCCACAGAAGGGAAAAGTAGTGCTCTGGCTTCAGACATTGTGGTCCTGACATCAGTTGTTGGGAAAGACCTTGGTATGGAATGACTCTTCTGTTCTTCTGTCTGCAAATGGAATCAAGACCCCTGCTTCTCTCTAGTATAGAATAGAAGCTGGGTTTCAAAAAAGAGGAGGGTGGGTGACTCCGAGAAAACTTAAGGTAGTCACAAAACCTAATAATTGCTACTAATGTAGCACTATTTTAGCATAGAGGAAAATGTCTCTTGATACACAGGAGGGTGTTTCTGACTGGAAACGGTAATAAGCCATTGTTTTATTTTTATACACAGTGGTCCTTTTTCTTCCAAGTACACAGTATACACTGGCTTACCTATTCCACAGAAGTGGAACCAGTGTCCTGATTGGAGGCTACAACCAAATTTCTCCATTTGCATTGTCCACAGGGAAGTTGTCACTTCATCCATAAAGGAGAAAACTAGAACTATGTACAAAGAGACAAAAGAGACATTCCAAAGGAAGGGCAGTGGGAGAGACTTCCCTTTGCAAATAATGAAAAATGGGTGATGAGGTTAGACTTACCTTCAAAATTGTGGAAGATTGGGGCACTGGGGTGGCTCAGTGGGTTAAGCCTCTGCCTTCGGCTCAGGTCATGATCCCAGGGTCCTGGGATCAAGCCCTGCATCGGGCTCTCTGCTCAGCAGGGAGTCTGCTTCCTCCCTCTCTCTCTGCCTGCCTCTCTGCCTACTTGTGATCTCTGTCTGTCAAGTAAATAAATAAATAAAATCTTTTAAAAAATTGTAGAAGATTTAGGTGGAACACGGGGGCTTTCTGTCTGCTACAGACTCTATAGTGCTTAAAGTTCCTTTTGATTTGATTTGGGGATTGCAGTTCCTTTTTGCCCAGGATCATATACTACCCTACAGTCAAATCCCAGCCAAATTTGTCATTTTTATTTCATTTATTTGACTGGTCTCCCAATTTACATGGTTTTACTTAGGCCTGGGTCTGTAGGTCAATACCAATGAGAATTAGTAATTTAGTGACAGATTTCAATTCAAGTTCTTGATTTGTATGTCCTAGCTAACATGACCCTGGGCAAATTATACTCTAAAGCTCAGTTTCTTTATCTGTGACATATGAAGAATAAAATACCAACAACACAAGGATGAGAAAAGGATTACATGAGTTTAAAGGCATAATGTATTTAACATGAAGGACAAGCATGAAGTTAGAGTTAACTGCTGTTCGATTTAGACATGCCGAGTCGGCACTATCAGGAAGCTTCTAATTTTTCACTTTTGAACATGACCCTGAGCTTCCATTATTTCTAATTAAAAGCTGGGAGAAAGAAATAAAATCTATATGAAGTTAAATGGTTATTAGATACATAGAACTAAACTTTCTATTAGAGCTGAAACATGGTCCAGGTAAATTTGCTTACAATATTATATGGAGCAAAAGAGAAATGTGAAAGCAAAGCCTTGAAGATTCTGGTTCATTTGTGGCTATAAATTTTAGGACTTAATTCAAGAGAATATTGGTGAAGTTTCAATGCAAGCATGCTTGGAAAATATAAAATTGGCAAGTTTTCACATCTATGTTATGTTTAAACCTAGCATTATTGTAGAAAAAAAATGTCTTTCCTATTTATCCAAATTCATTTTGACTCTTCCCTTAATAGTTGACAAAACCAGGTATTGGCTGTTTTTAGAAGTACCTGGTTTGTGCACTCATTACAAATGGAGTCACCCTAATAAGTCATTAGCAATATGGATAGCTCCCAGCACTGTAAAAACAATTAAGATTTTGATTAGAGTATGAGATAATCCATAATTTAAGCGGGTACTAATTATGGGATTTGAGGTACTTAACTACAGTACCATAGATGAACAGCTAGACATTTCATCTATTGGAAAATGGTCCATTCTCTATTTGGGTAACCATTTTTTCAGGAGGGGAAAAAGGATACGAGCTTAGGATATTTTGCCAGCTGTCTAGAAATGAAAATAAAGTTGTAGAAAATGCATTGCTAAATATAACAAATCTGGGGGAAAATTATAGGAAACCTCAAGTATGATTTTATGTGAACTTGAGTCTCTTAAAGTCACTTTCCACATGAATATTCTACATTTCTGAGATTATTAACTCTTGATTGGGAAGAAGTAAATGCAATGAACAAAATCATCATATTTCATTCCTGACCCCTACGTGTAAGCCCTCCCATTAGAGTTAATAATACACATTGCTTCAGGCTTGAAACGTTAGCGTTACTTCAACCTACCATTTCCATTATGCACACATAATATTGGGCATCAAGTCACTACTAGTCTGCTTCACCAGGGCCATTCATTTCCACTCTATCCTTTCCAGGTTTGCAGGCAAAGCCCTAGTGCAAGCTTTCATTGCCTCTCATCAAGTCCTTTCAAGCAGCCTAATTGCTATTTGTAAATCCTACCTTATCACTTATAAACTTTCCTATACATTGCTGCTGGGTTAATATTCCTGCAAAACAGCTTTAATCCTGCCATGCATTTGACCCAAATAATTGACTATTGGGCAATGTCCAAACTCCAGAACCCAGGAAAAGAGGTCATTTCTCTGGGATGGCCACTGTCTTTGAAAACTCCCTTTCCATGTTTTCCATACATCTTCATTTCTGGCTCATCACAGTTACTTTACAGACAAAGAACACATACTGTATGGTCTTATGTCTGAGCCTTCCTTCTCTTGCTTTTGTTCTCCTTCAGGTAGCAACTGAAGCCCTTAAAAGCCTTTATGATTTACCTTCTGAAAACCTTTCTCACTCCTTCCCCATCAATCTAACAGGTAGCACTAACCAACACAAACTTCATTTTTGTTTAGAATATTTGCTGCTTAGAATAATTCTGAACCTTTGTCCAGGCAACTAACTATTCTAACCAATTGGATCTGGCACTCGTGACAAAATGATCTTATCTTTTATCACTTAATACTTTACTGGAAGTTTGAACTAAAATAGGTGGTGAACATGGAATAGATCTCATTGAATTTGGGGGGAAAGGAAGAGAGAAATTAAAACTGAGAAAGTTGAAGACATTTTTCTACCTGGCACAGATCTGGATCTGATACGAATACAGCTACATGAATCTATGTAGGGATAGTCAAATCTTTGCATGAAACTGTTGTAGAGCAAGACAGATGACATGTGGCCTCCCTGGTTGAGTTCAGAGGACCAAATGAAATGCGGACCCGGACTGGGCCGAAGCTTGCATCGGTACTGCACTACAGTCTGGGAAAGGGCACTATCTCTGAATCCAGAGACCAAGACTCCCATCCCAGCTGTGTAAATGAGTTACTGTGGGACCTCTAGCATATCTTCTCTCTGCACTTTATCTTTTTTTTCTTTTAAAGATTTTATTTATCTATTCGAGAAAAAGAGAGCAAGAATGAGAGAGAGAGCACAAGTGAAGGGAGGGTCAGAGGGAGAGAGAGAAGTAGACTCCTTACTGACCCTGACCTAAGCTGAAGGCAGACACTTATTTAACCCACTGAGTCACCCCAGTGACCCTGCACTTTATCTTTTTATGAAACAAATGGACCAACCCTCTCAGAGTCCCTGTCTCCCTGATTAATTGTATAAATCTGTGAGTTCTATAAAACTGTATCTCCTTTTTAGGCAAACCCTTTAAATATTAGATAAGACCAAAAGAATGCTTACAGACATGCATATTAAAATATCTTACAGGCATTTCTACTTGATCTCTCTTTTGTGACACTAAGTTTAGGTGATTATAAAATGCCTAAAAGACTTTGGAAGTGAGCAGCAAATTGACATTTCTTCTCAGGCCATCCTTCCCTCCTTTCCCACTCAAACCAGAATCTTTCTCCCATCCTTAGTCATGAAGGGCATAACCCCGTTAAACACCGACATATTTGACAAGGAAAGTATCTTTGAACGTGCTATTTTCCTACCTCATTAGTTGGTTCTCAGCTCCTGTGGTCTCTAAGATCCAACACTGTTCACCTCCCATCTTCCCTAGATGTTTTAGCAAATGTAAGGGAATTCAAAAAACAGATTTTTCTCAGAACAGAATTTGTACCTTAAAACCGATGGAACTGCTTATAATGCCTTTGAGTCAAAGGAAGCTTAAAACACTAGGCTCCCATCAAGCTCTTATTACTTACTCTGCTTCCCTTTTGTTCTCAATAGTCTCATAGTTGGTATAGGAAGAAAACAACACGATGCTTAGGACTGAAACCATTGACTCAAGAGCAGAGGTCACTTGGTAGCTTTCACTTAGCAAACACCTTTCCGGTTACCACAGGAGCAATATACGTTCTCGCTGTCGTTAACAATACCTTAGAGCCCCTGAGTTCCCAGAATGCTGTTAACACTTTCTGTATACATAGCTATCTAATTTGCTTTCATGAAATGCTGAGTGTCTGTCTGTTTAATTGAACAGGCCCAGGAACAACTTTATTTCCTCCAAGCCTCTAAAATGTTAGAAGGAAAAAGAATAAAATATCTATCTGTAGACATCCTAATTATCTAGTGATTTCTAAACCACTGATAAGACATTGCTTCCTGGCTTCAATATTTGCGCTTTTGAGAAGATCTGAATCTCTTTTCTGAAGACTTTGTTGGCTTTGCCTGTAGGTATATTGTGACTCACCTACAGAAGGAGATTTGTGCTCCATTTAGAAGAAAACATCCAAGCTCCTTGATTTGCTAACCCAATAACAGCACTGCTGCCTCACTATGCAGAGCTAGTTTCCTTACAATTAACAATAAACCTCAAAATAGTTGCCCTTCAGTCATTCTCCAGAGAGCGCCTATCAAAAGTGAATCTCAGATTAATGATATTCAAGAGACATCATTAAAGCTATATTTATGTCAAGTTCTTTCCTTCTAGTGAGTTCTAATAAGCAATGCACTTGGACTGCATTAGCTTGATTCCCTTCCCAGCTGCCTCTGGTGCCAACAGACCAGCTGTCTTCTCCAAAGGTTGCTCCCACTGTGTGGGAGACCACCGCCGCTTTAGGCACCACTGTCATTCTTGGCAGCTACTACTAGATTGTTCAAGGTGGTACCAGTTCCAACCGGCTACCACTGCAGATGCCACCGTTGAAAATGCTGATATTCTGAAAGTAACATACCTAATGGGCACTCAGTTCTCTAGAATCTGTGAAGTGCCAAAAAGTTTCTTAGGTCTACGTGAAAATGATATTCTAATGGGAATCTCCCACAAATTTGCCAGCCATGCTCCCAGGGTTTGCAAATTTAGCAGTGGTTTCTATGTGGGCTCAAACATCCCACAGTGGTATTTTAAATGAACACTACCTCAACTCATTTTTGGAAGAAGTAGAACAATGTTCTTAATCCAAATACAAGTAAATGTCCACAGTTTTCTCATCTACAAGAGAAATGCAGAAGAGACTGCTTGGTGTCAAAATAAACAGAGTCTTGTGGGGTGGTATTTGAGAGTAATCAAATATAATTTACAGAAAGTGAAAGAAATGACTCTCATATGAATATAAAATTTACACATGTAGGGGCGCCTGGGTAGCTCAGTAGGTTGAGCCTCTGCCTTCAGCAGATCCTGATATCAGGATCCTGGGATGAGTCGGGCTCTCTGCTCAGTGGGGAGCCTGCTTCCCTGTCTCTCTCTCTGCCTGCCTCTCTGCCTACTTGTGATCTATCTCTCTTTCTGTCAAATAAATAAATAAAAATCTTTTTAAAAAATTACACATGTAGAAAAAGATTTAATTCAGTAATAAGGAAACCAGTGAGATGGCAAAGCTAGTTCCAAAAGCACCAAAGGAACTGGATTTTCCAAGCATTAAGGAAGGAAAGGAGGAAAGAAAGAAAAGGGAGAAGGGAAGAAGGAAGAGAAAGAGAAAGAAACAGAAGAAGGAAGGAAGGAAGAAAGGAAGGAAGGAAGGAAGGAAGGAAGGAAGGAAGGAAGGAAAATGATAGATGGCTAAGTTAAATATAAATACATACATACATATGTATATACATAATAAAAACACTTAATGTCCTATAGGACAAGGGCACTATAAATTTTTGGGGTGAGCTTTCTTACTGGACATAGATATACAATTGAACGTGTTTCAGAAGGAAAAAACAAAACAAAACAATTGAACATGTTTCTGGCCCAAGTGAAAGAGTAAATAACAAGTTTTATCTAGGTTTTGGATAATATTCTCCTAAAGTCTCCTATTTTGGTCATAAATAGTTGTCAAAGAATATTCTTGATTACACTAAAAAAAAGGCTGATCTCTTGTTTGGCTTGAGTATTTACAGATGCAGGGCAAGAGGATTAATAATTCCTGTAAGCCTCACTGAGTTTGCTCAGCAAATCTAGAGCTATTGGGTATTGAGCAAGTACTGAAGCCAGAGAATTAACACCTTCCTGGAAATTTTTATAAGGAGTCTCAGATTTGACTTTTTAAATACTTGTAATTATTTGCTCTTCTGCCCAAAGATAGAAAGCCAAGCCCAAGGAATTTTCCTCACCTGCTACCCTTATAAATTTATATGGATTTCTCTTTCTTTAAAGTTCCTAAAACAAGCTAGAATCCCTGGCCTTTCAGGACATGACTGCCTTACCCTGTCTGGTGTACCAAGCCTGTTTTCCTCAGAGGACTTTGTAAGCACTGACTTCTTATGGAAAGCCCGTTGGTGCCTCCATAATGGTTGCCTTCTCGGAGCTGATTACAGGGGTGTTCCTTTTGAACATGACACGCCAACTAAAGCACTTGCAAAATCAACTTGTTTGTATCCTGGCAAGCAGGAGAACAGATACTTATGGGACTCATGCAAATAAATATATTCCATAAAAAGTAATAAGACTCAGTAAAAGTATTTGTTTCAGAATTCTGAGGAATTGGTGAGAATCAGATATGTTTGACTAGTTACAAAAAAATGTTTGACTAGTTACAAAAGCATCATCTACCAAATTGAGGATTGGCAATAAAGAAGAAAGGCAAAGTGCTTATTTATATACCAATCAGAAAATAGGACATTAAAACATGAACAGCGGGTGGCTGGGTGGCTCAGTTGGTTGAATGTCTGCCTTTGGCTCAGGTCATGATCCCAGAGTCCTGGGATCAAGTCCCACATCAGGCTCTCTGCTCAGTGGGAAGTCTGATTCTCCCTTTGCATCTGCCTACCCATGCTCTCTCTCTGTTGAATAAATAATAAAATCTAAAACAAAAACAAAAACAAAAAACAAAAAACATTAACAGTAATGTCTAAAAAATAATCAGTTAATTTTCCTTCTTTATTTCATTCAGTTTTGCATAACTAATTCTTGTTCTGCTAGATTTTGGGTCAGCAGTCTGTTTTAATGAAATCATTTCTTCTCACTGAAAAGACTAAGCTTACTGGTATGGTGAAAAAGCTGTCTAAAACTTCAGCTCCAAGCTCTGAAGTCTTAAAGTACACACAATTTTTTCTGAAATAACAATAGTTAGGAATATCAGTTATAGTCCACTTCCCAAGACTCAGACTAGCCTAGTTTTTTTAAGAAACAAATTCTAACCTGAACCATCAACAAAAAGCACAATGCACTTGTTGGGGAACACTAAGCAGCAACAGTCATCCTATTATAATAACTAATAATAACAAAGCAGAAGAAAGTCAAGTTTTCCACTGGAGTACCACTCACAGATCTCCCACCAGCCCCTGATCAGCGCTTCCCCTGAGGAAGAGAACATCTCAGACACTGAGGGCACTGGCAAAATGCCAAGACCCTCCAATCCATTCTGTAAAGTCCACAATCTTTGAAACATTTATACTAATAATATTTAATCACCACAAAATCAACAGCAGAGAAGGCCAAGCTTCATTTTTTTTTGTTTTTTCTTTCTTTCCTTTTTTTTTTTTTTTTTAAAGAAATGCAGACGGCTATATGCAGTGCCTCATTTGGAAGTACCTGGAGTCTTGCAAGCTTGACTACCCTATGGTCTCCTAAAAATGGACCTCCAGAGATTGTCTGGAAGTTCTAGAAGGGAAGTGCAGCTATTTCTATGCCCTTAACAGAAGAACAGGCCTCCTCAATCAGGGAAGGCTCATAGCTTCAGGAGGGACACACATGGAGTAGTGATGGAGGAAGAGGATACCTGCCTGGCCAACCAGATCAGCCAAATCACTCTAGTGATCAGTGGGGTGACACATGTCCCAGCCAGATCACTTTTACATCCCAAGCTTCTTTTCTGATATACAGCTTTTCCCACCCACGTAGCTCTTATTGTGTTGAGCTAATTAAAAAATACTGAGCCTACCAAACTAATGACTTTTCTCACCTTTCTTTTTATAGGCAAAATAACAAATCTTACCAATTTCCCAAGATCCTGCTGGGAAATCTGAAAAGTATTTTTCATTCCAGAAGATATTTGAAATTTTTACTCTTCCAAAGTTAGGATCAGATCATAGAAAGGCAAAATCAAAATGATTATGAAGAATATTTGGTCACCTGGTCATGACAGAAGGATGGGTACTTGACAACAATAAATAGTTATAGTTTAATTACCTGTTAAAATGACAAGACAATATTTTAAAATACACATAGAAAGAGTAACATGAAAAAAAAAAGAGTAACATGGTTATAAATGATCCTAGCTTTTTGTTTGTTTTTGAAGATTGATTGATTGATTTTCTGTGCTCTCTGATAGTTTTTCTTTTCTTCTTTTTTTAAAAATTTTGTTTTTTAAATTTCTTTTTAGTGTTCCAGAATTCATTGTTTATGCACCACACCCAGTGCTCCATGCAATATGTGCCCTCCATAATACCACCAGGCTCACCCAACATCCCACCCCCACCCCCTCCAAAACCCTCAGATTGTTTTTCAGAATCCACAGTCTCTCATGGTTCACCTCCCCCTCCAATTTCCCCCAACTCCCTTCTCCTCTCCATCTCCCCATGTCCTC